>SKCR01053579.1:0-29683 GCA_019454045.1 Zanthoxylum bungeanum | reverse complement strand
TTCCCGGCTTTGTTTATTCCCGAACTGTACTTCATTCTCGGATTGCCATTCTCGGCTTGTTTATTCTCGAACTCTGCTCCATTCTCGGATTTCCATTCTCGGCTTGTTGATTCTCGAACTGTGCTCCATTCTCGGAGTGCCATTCTCGTCTTGTTTATTCTCGAACTATACTGATTGTGGGCTTTATTCCCAGAGTGCCATACCCGACAAAACCGATGTTGTGTCTCCATACCCGGAGTGCTACTGTAATATCTACATCCCCGGAGTGCCGTACCTGGCAAAACTGATATGATATCTCCATACCCGGAGTGCCGTACCTGGAGAAACTGATCTGATATCTCTATATCCAGAGTGTTGTACCTGACAAAACTGATCTGATATCTCTATATCCAGAGTGTCGTATCTGGCAGAACTGATACTGAACCAATGTGGGCCTCGCCCTCAGAATGCCATACGCGGCAGAACTAATACTGAACCAATGTGGGCCTCGCCCCCAGAATGCCATACCCGGAAGAACTAATACTGAACCAATGTGGGTCTTGCCCCCAGAATTCCATACCCGGCAGAACTAATACTGAACCAATGTGGGCCTCGCCTCCAGAATGCCATACCCGGCAAGCCTGCTATTGATGCTGATGATAATGTGGGCCTCGCCCCCAGAGTGCCATACCCGACAAAACCGATGTTGATAATAATGTGGGCTTCGCCCTATGATTCATTCCTGGATTCAATCTAAAACTTTGACAGCGTGGGCCTCGACCCTAGGATTCATTCTCGGGAACTGTTGGCGATGTGGGCCTCAACCCTGGGATCCTGAAACTGCTGGTGATGTGGGCCTCAACCCTGGGATTCATTCCCGGATTCATTCCAAAACTCTGACGGTGTGGGCCTTGACCCTGGGATTCATTCCCGGATTCATTCTAAAACTCTGCTGATGTGGGCCTCGGCCCTGGGACTCATTCTCGGATTCATTCCAAACCTCTGCTGATGTGGGCCTCGACCCTGGGATTTATTCCCGAAACTGATGATGCTATATTGTTGTTTCTGGTGGGCTTGTCTCTGCCGCTTTCTCTTTTTCTTCTTTTGAGACCTGTGAATACAAAACAAAACAAACACAAAAAGGGAATGCAAAATATGTTACGTGTATGCATGCATGCATGAATGAATTTCTTATTCTGTTGGGTTAGGTCTTCCACCAGTTCTCTAGGTGATTGCTCAGTCTTCTCTCTGGTCTCATGACTCAATATCTTATTGTTTCCCTTATTCGCGATGTGGGAGACTAGTCGCCCCCAGTCTTGGTTTACCTTTCTGCTCTCCGCTGTTTGCACTTGGTCAAGATGAACCACATGGTGGGGCCTTCCATATCATCATATTATATCACATGCTACAAAATAGTCCCAATAGCTACACATATTATCGTCCTCAAAGAATGCCCAGTATTGAAACCAGAGAACCATCAAAACATTCAACGCAACTCAAATCCAAGTCTTTGAATAAATGATCTAAGCCAGACTCAAAGTGTGTGTGTGTGCAAAGGTTCCTTTGCGGATTCATCCCCAGGTAAGCTAACTCAATGATTTCGTTTCAAAAATCGGGATCGATGGGTCAAACCAACCTAGATGTCTCAATTATGCCTGCAGTTGCTTTTCTGTGCTCAATGTGGTATGGTTTTCTTTCTCTTTTTCTCTTGTCTCTTTCTTTTCTCTTTTCATTTTGAACTTCTTTTTTTTCTTTTTCCTTTTTTTTTTCCTTTCTCTTTTTCAACACACCTACCCTTTAAGGTAGCATTTCTCCTCATGGTGGTCCTAATACTCGCCCATGGGTAGCTTCACGCTTATCGGTTATAGGTGGTTCAAAATTTTTTCCTTAGAGACTTTTCTTTTATTTTCAACCATTCCACACATCATAACATAAGCAAATCAAGATAGACATCTAAGCAAACGGTCATTCACCGACCCACAATTTCTGCGACTAGTCACTTTGCTAACTACTCAGTTTTTCACTGCTAAGAACCATAATCAAGTGCTTATGAGTCTAACATAGATCAATTAATCAAAGCATCAGATAAAAGCACGTCAAGGGTTTATCGTTTCTATAGTTTCACTCTAAAGCAATCAATTTCATCATCGGACTTATGTCTAACTATTAAGGACTAAACAACCATTTTTTCTTTTTCTTTTTTTTTAAAGGCCCCCCCAATGGTCTTTCTATCCTTGTCGTAAGGTTTTCTATTTCTCGATTTCCTTTTCCTCGCTATCCATGTTTGCTAAACCCTTCTTTGACAATTCTTCTTTTATCCCTAACCCAACAGATATCTATGAGGGCTTTTAAGACACAGAGGGTTAACGTGATGCGTAAATGCATGAGATGCGTGCGATGTATGAGATATAATATGCATGTGGTTGTCAAAAGCATAAAGGGGCAACTCCTAAAGGATATATAACTATGGTTCACATGTGGGTTTATGACAATGCCTTTGATTGAACTCCCTCAACCTACTATAGAAACGGTCAACTAATGCACAAATTATACACATCACAAGACATGATTTCGGGGCCAATTCTCTATCCCCAGTGGAGTCGCCAGAGTGTAGGACACAGAAATCGGTGACGCTGTTCTAGGCTCGCGGCCTAGTTGGGAGTACGGAATAACTCATGGTGAACTAGACAGGAGATATAACATGGAGTCGCCACCCAGTGTGAACTGAGACAAAGATTTAAGGTCGCACTCACCCCTCGCAAGGGAATACCTCAAACCGTTGGGTTCGGAATGGTCCCTTACTTATGTCACTTGTGATGATATGATTTGTGCAATAAATTGACCGAATATATTCAAGGTGTATGCTCAAGAATGTCCTAGATCTAATATGCATTCATAAGAGTAACTACTAATCTAAGTTTACATGCTTGGAAAGTAAATCATTAAACGGTAAACACACAATAGAACACAACGAGCATATCAAACCATTCAATTGAAATAAATAAATAACTATTTGAATATAAACATAAACTAAGCAGCCTATCATGCATAAAACTAACATTATCATGCTTTGACAATAAATAATAAACTAAGAAAAATCATGCTTTAAACAATAGATAAATAACCTACAAACTATATCATGCTCAAATACAAGTTTTGATAGAACAAAACATATATCTCTTAAGTGGTTTATTGGCAGTTGTTGGCGTGGATGGAGAGTGCAGGTTGAGCGTGAAGAGAATATGGTTGCGTGTGCATGGGCTGCTACTTGGGTGCGTGTGACTGAGAGGAGAGGCAACCTAGGGTTTAGTGGTTATTCTGTCTTGGTTACGTGAAGGAGAGAGGCTGGGTGAATGAGCATGTTTGTGGTGAATAAGAGTGATGGCTGTTGGGGTTATGGAGACGTGCCGAGAGCTCAAAAGAAGGAGGGGCTGCGTGGCTTATGACCTGTAGGTGAGTGTATGCAGTGAGGCCTAGCCGAGAAGGTTGCTACCATGTGCGTAAGTGGTTGTGAAGGAGTATGATACGTGAAGGCTATGTGTGTGCTGCATGAGGCTGAACGGGTTCGAAGGGTTCTTGTTATGTGGGTGATGGCTATGGCGAGGCAAGAGGCTATGGAATTGGTCGATGTGGGATTCACGTTAATTGTTATTTGTGAAGGCAATGCACTTATTCAGTGAGATAGGTGTTTAGGTTAGTGGCTGGCGAGGGGGTATGTGGTCTGAAGGGTAAGTGGGGGGACTGAGTGAAGGGTGAGGGTGAGACGCGTGAAGAGTGTTTGTGGGTGCAATGTGCGCTGTTAAGTTTGAAGCAGTTGGGACGTGTTGGTTTGATGAAGTTATGTGGCTTTGAAGACGTGTGGCTGTTGGCTTGGAGCTGGAAGAAGGGACTGATTGTACGGTGGTCTTTAGGCGTGCAGTTTATGGTCGGTTTGTTGATTTAGGTTTTGGGAGATGCCGTGAGTTGTTGGCTGGTTTAAGCGTGAGTGGACGTTGAGGGAAAGGGCTGTGTGAGTGTCTTGTTAGGTTTTGATCATGTGTGGGGTTATGGAGAGAAAGGATGCGCTGAAGGGTTGTTGATCGTGAGCATGCTGAGTTGCTGTTAGTAGAGAAGGGCGTGTGTGCAGTGGGAGGCAGTGTGGAGTGTTTACGGCGTGAAGGGGCAGTTGCGAGTTGGTGCTGTTTGAGTGTGTTTATTCTCGGTGAAGGGCTGTTAGGTGGCTAGCCGTTGTCGGTGTGTGTGATTTTTTTGCCGTGAGAGTTGAGTTGAATGAGGGTTTCTGATTTGCTGAGTGGCTGCCGAGATCATTCTCTAGGGTTTTATCTGTGTTTTGTGAGAGAGGATAGCAAATGGAGAAGGGCGAGGCCGAGACATCTTTCAGGGTTTCATTCTCATTTTTTTTGTTTGGCGTGAGGATTCAGTGTATTTGAGTGGCTGTTGAGGGTTGAGTGAGGCGAGAAGATGATGGAGGCGTGAAGCTTTAGGGTTGAGGGGGAATAGAGAGAAGAGAGGTGATCAGTGAGTGTTATTAGGGTTTTTTTTTGTTTCTTTTTGTTCGGCCGTCCATGTCTCGGGGGAGAGGGTTGATTCAATTTATATTTTATAGTTAGGGTTGTGCATGAATTTAAAAGGAAACAAGTGTGTGTCTAATTTAATTATTTAAGGTAAGAATTTTATATAATTTAGGAGAGGAATTATTTAAATTTTGAAATTTAATTTAATTAGATTTAGTTTAATTTAATTTGTGAATTTAATTTAATTGGTTATAATTGGATTGGACTTTAATTTGATTTAGTTTAATTGGATTTTAATTGTATTTTAATTTACTTTAAATTAGTTAACTTTAATTTAATTTAATTTAATTTGTGACATGTATTTTAAAGGTTTTAATTATTTAATTTGTGAGATGTGTTTTAATTTAATTTAATTATTTTTGGATGTGATTTAATGGGTTTGGTGTGTTTTAAAACAGAGGTCCAACAAGCGAACCCAAAGCGAAACAAGCGAGTTAAATCTGAAAAAATACTAATTCCTAACTTTACCCTTCCAACGTCCGTTTCCCGCGGCTTTCATAACTAAAGAGATAGTGTCTCCATACGAGACTCATTATGGGGCTGATATGCAAAAATGCAATGTCTACACCGACTATATAGGCGGAAACTACGTCTGGAATGTAAAACCGACCATATAGGCGGTAAATAAGGTTGTCACCTAAACCGGCCATATAGGCGGTGTAGGCACTGCATTTTTGCATATAAGTCCCGATGATGAGCCTCATATGGAGGCACTACTCTTTAAGTTGCGGAAGTCGCAAGAAACGGACGTCGAAATGGAGAAGTGAGAAATCAATACCTTGTTGGATTTAATTCGTTTGCTTAGCTTCGGGTTTGCTCACTGGACCTCTGTTTTAAAATTTACCCTCGGCCCAAACCTACACCAAGCCACACACCCAAGCCCACACACCACCAAGCCACACACCAAGCCCACCAAAAGAACCCAAATACACGCCCAAAGAACCAACCACACGCCCATCTCCTCCAAAATAATAAATTCACACATTAAACACATGTTGAAATCCTAATAAATCACTGTCCCAAATTAAAAGAATCAAATCAAATCACCTTCCCGAATTAAAAAAATCAAATCAAATATCATTAATCACCTTCCTAATTAAAATTAAATCACATGCCTAAACTAAATCAAATCAAATCAAATCCCACAAATTACCTTCCTAAATTAAATAGATTTTTCCTTATGACAAACTAATAAATATTCCCCATTATTACACAATATATGTTCCCTTCCCGTACAAGGATAACCTCAACCCTCTCCTATAAAAAGGCACCCAAACCAAGCCCTTAGACGGTTAGCTCATTCACGTCCAACACAAGGAGAATACCCCTCTATTGTCGCCCCAACTACAACACCAAATTAGCCCTCCATTGTTGTGCAAATGACTCACGCACACTACCCTCACAAACACACACAGCCACTCACAGCCCTCAAACTCACGCACACTACCCTCACAAACACACACAGCCACTCACGCCCTCAAACTCAGGCCACTACCCTAGCACATTCACACCACTCACGCACTACCCTAGCACATTCACACCACTCACGCAAGCACTACCCTAGCACATTCACACCACTCACGCAAACACTACCCTAGCACATTCACACCATTCATGCATACACTACCCTAGCACATTCACACCACTCACGCACTCACTACCCTAGCACATTCACACCACTCACGCACACACTACCCTAGCCCAGTACATTGACCAAACTCACGCACACACAGCCCCTCACGTAAATAAATAAACACACAGCCCTTATTGTATCTCCCATAACCGATCAAATAAATCAAAAATACACCCCCTTAAATTACCCAAAGACGGTCCCTAAAATCACCCAAAGACACTCCAAAATAGCCCCATAAACCATTGCAAAATAGTCCAGAAAAACTGGACAACCACCACATAAAACAGTCCCCTAACACAGCCCAAATACTGCAAAAAATATTGACCAAAATAGTAGCAAAAACAGAGTATACAGCAGCCAAAAACAGCAAGGCAACGAAGGAAAACAATGAACCAGTAAATCAGAAAAGTTACGGAGCATCAACCTTTCCGACAACCGTGGAACGCACTTCACTGAGGCGACTTAAGATGTTAGACCTGAGGGCACCCTTTTTATTTATTCCCGTTCTTTTATTTATTATTATTTCTTCGCATGCATATTGTGGATTCATGTGTGTTGTGGCCATGGAATGAATGATTTTGTCTATCTCTCATGGTATATCGGATGGAAACCCGGGCGTAAATTCTGTAGCCGAATCCGAATGGACGGTAGTGCGGTCTAAACTCGGGATACAATTCCACATACCACTTGGGAAACGCACATATTTCGTTTTATCCAATCTTGCGTTTATTCGTTGTTTATTAGAAATAGTATGTTACTTTATGCATGATTAGGTTGTTTAGCATATTATTTTTATACATGATTTAGTTGTTTAGCATATTATTTTCAAGCATGACTTAGTTATTTCCTTCGCATTAGGAACTTAATTATGTCTCTTCTACGTTTATGTTTAGATTATTATTTATTTATATCACCATGTTTATCGATTTAATGCGTTCATGAGATCATGTGATTGCCGTTATTTTGATTTACTTTCATACATGCAAACTTAGATATAGGTTAGATGCAAATTTAGATATAGGTTGTATGCAAACTTAGATGTAGGTTATTCTTGCGTAGACTCGGTTATATTATTACATAAATCTGTTCATTACAAGTGGCATAAGTAAGGGACCATTCCGAACCCAACGGTTTGAGGTCTTCCCTTGCGAGGGGTGAGTGCGGCCTTAAATCATTTTTCCCAGTTCACACTGGGTGGCGACTCCATTTTATTTCTCCGGTTTAGTCCCCCGAGGGCTACTCCGTACCCCCAACCGGGCCGCGAGCCTTGAACAGTGTTGCCGATTTCCGTGTCCTACAGTCTGGCGACTCCACCGGGGATAGAGAATCGGCCCTGAAATAATACCTTGTAATGTTTGTGATTTTCATTTTAATTAACCGTGTCTACAGTGGGTTGAATGGGTTTAATCAAAGGCACTATTAGAGCTAGGTAATGGTTTGGTGTCTTCATTCATTCACTACCTTTCTATAAGGAAAAGCTGTGAAGGTACCTAGATAATCATTTACTCGAAGCTTAACGTGATGGACTAATTTGGAGAACCTATTGTTTATTCCTGTCACCAAGGCGATAAGAGCCTAAGAGGCAAGGGTATTTAATAGAGTTCGCTCCACCCTCCCTCTGGGGAATCTTCAATAAGAAATCCATTTGACAGTCAGTCATGTATCATCATTCGTTGGCACGTACCTTAGCGTATAAAAAAGGTGCGCTCACTTGGTCGCTCGAACCCTTGAGTGGGGAGACCTAGTTGTGGGCAATCTTTCACTAGCAGGAGCCTTTATCTACACTCTCATAAACCCACATGTGAACCGTAGTTGTATGACCAATAGAAACCATCCCTTTTATGCATGTGTTTGGGACCATCATCATTTGGATTCAGTTGGACTTCTTTTCGTGAGATGTGAACTTGTTGGGCCACTTAAACTGGGATGAGTTTGTGTCTTATAACAATTGGGCCAAAAGCTTCTAAAATGCCGATGGGCCACTTTGTGTTTGGGCCCCCTATCATTTGAAGTTGTTTATCCACGTTATCGCAAAAGTGTAAACCTGTTGGGCCTTTTGCAACTGGGACAAGTTTGCACCTCGCAATAATGTGATTGAATGCTTTAAAATGATAATGGGCCAACTTGTATGAAAACCTTGATGGGCTTAGAAGATCCAAACATGATCCAAATATGTCATAAGCATGAGTCTGATATCTGTTTTGATAACCACTTGCATCTTATGCATCTCAAGCATACATGCATCATGCTAACCCATTGTCTTAAAAGCCATCATAGATATTCGTTGGGTTAGAAAAGAAAGACTTGTCAAGAAGAGTTTAGCAAACTTGGATGTCGGGGAAAAAAACTGAGAAACAGAAAACTTTATGGAAAGGATAGAAAGACCATTGGGGGGCTTTCAGCAAAAAAAAAATAGAGAGAAAAAAGAGAGAGAAAAAAAAACAATTGTTTGTTTTTAGTCCTTAATAGTTAGACATAAGTCCGATGATGAAATTGATTGCATTATGATGAAATCTTAGAAACGATAAACTCTTGACGTGCTTTTATCTGAGACTTTGAGTAGTTGATCTATGTTAGACTCGTAAGCACTTCACTATAGGTTCTTATTGTTGGACAGTTCTGACCCATAGTGTCACTATTTGTACAGATCATAGTGATGTTGTACAAATTAACTATGTGACAAAGGAGATTGCTCTCTTATCATTTGTGATTAGATCACCAAGATGTATAAATGATAAGAGGTCCTTATGATTAGTTCCTGGATTGAGATGATATGAGACAGTATCAATCCACAAAGGATTAATCATTAAATATCCCTAGTCAGAGTATTATTGAGATTGGACATCGATAATGCGTAAAAGACTAGTATTACACTTGTGCGCGTTGTGATGGCATAACGGCATAGTTCTCATATATTTGGGTATAGGATACACATGCAAGTGTAATAGGAGGTTGTGTTTACCGATGGTACGGGAAACAGCTTCGCTCTGGATAGACCCCTCGAAATTCCATTGGTAGTATGACTATGTGTCTATGGAAGTCCGAAATCAAGGTAGGTGTATTTGGTCTTAACCTGAGACTTGCACTGCTAATACTTGCGACAATCAATATACTTTGGTTTTAGGTCGTCCAAGGCTTTAACAGGTTTTATGTATGCCTCTGTTGGGTATATTGAGAATCGTAGTGTGTTGGGTGTGATGTCAAGACGGAAGTATCACTCCAGTCATATGGAGATGATGATCGCACAGGGATACAGAACTGGTTCTCTAAGGTTGCAACCATCGGGATAATATGACTTGGTCATGATTATCAGATAATAAAGAGACTAGTTGTTAATGATCCGATATATGCTTCGTACGAGGCAGACACTGTACCAGCCCCAGGCCTTGCATGTGATCATCCGATACTGGATCAAAATACGCAACACTACGTATACTACGTCTGATATAGATCACATATTCCTGTAAGGATATTTCTGGAGAATTGGGTAGGCATGGTGCTTTGCTAGAAGCCAACCTTGTCTTGTAAATCGGTACAAACGTAGTACTAGGTACTTACGTGTTCGGATAGTCTGACGATCGAATTTACTGCCAACATATCTGGGGATCTCATAGGTCGCTTCCCAAAGATTCACCAATGACGTATGACTCGCACTTATTTAATCTGGGATTAATTAGATGAGAGAGAAAATTAATCCGGGATTAATTACGGAGATATTTTATCTGGGATAAGATATCATTTAAAGAGAGATAACGATTAATTTGGAATTAATCGATAAATTAATATATTCGATATATTAAACGAAATTGGATTTTGACGCGGAATTGAAATAAGATTTTAATGCGGGCGAACGAGTTAATTTAGAATTAATTCGTTAGCGACGAGAATAGTGATTTTGCTAGGCATAATTATTTAATTGCGTCGCAACGGAAAATTCGTTAATTTGGAATTAGCTAACCCGAGCCCGGGAGTGTTTGCGAGCGCACTCACATTTCGAATTCAAGTGCGGCCCGCAAGTCACATCAAACGTCAAATCATTAGTCACATCAAGCGTCAAATCACATGTCACTTTGAGTGATGTGACAATTTGATTGATTGATTGATTGATGGTAGTTGTTGGCAAAGCCTTTAATTGCCTTGACTTTTTATATTTGGTAAATCAATTATTTGATTTTGGAATTTGAATAATGTGTATTAGATACACAAACCAAACTACATCCATCTCTCTCTCTCCTTTTACAACGGTTTTGGAGCCTAAAATGCTCCCCCTCTCTCACGGCCTCAAGGCCATTTCCTCTTCTGTTTTTCTGGTTTGGACCGAGAATGAAGGAGAAGAAAATGGTGATTTTGTGGCAAAATTACCAAGTGCTAGCACACAAATGAGAAATACAAAGGTGATAGGGAAACCCACTTGTGAGCTAGGAATGACCAAACAAAGCTTGGAGCTTGATGGATCATGCAAAAGTCGAAAATGGAGGAGCAAGGAACAGCTCACTGCCGAGCTTCTCAAAGGGCAGAAAAAGATTTTTGTTCTTCACCGCATCGCTCAACCGTTCGATGTAAGTATTCCGCAACTTCTTTGATGTATTCACATGTATGTTTTATGCTTAATAATCGATCCTCGCGACCGTAGAAACTCCAACAATGGTATCAGAGCGTTGATTAAGCATGCAACTTGATTTAGGGTTAAAATTGGGTAAAATGTATTTGAGCATGATTTAATGAAATTGGATGATTGAGTATGTTTAAATTATGTTTAATAGAAGTTTGATTTGATCAATTTCAAGAAAAATGGTTTGGAAAATTTTCCCCAATTTTTGAGGCTTTGCCAAGAATGTCATACCCTAATGTCTTGGTGATTTTTGATTTTTGATTCATTGGATGACTTGAAATCAATTGGGTAATGTTAATTTGATATTTGATTGGATTGAATTCGAATTGGACATAATTAACCCTTAATTGCCGAGACATGATAAGCATGTATTGGGTTTGATTTTTTTTTTAAATGTGTTGGACATGTTTTGTTGTTAATAAGCATAATTAATTAGGGTAATTGATGTGTTTTGGAAATATTAATTTGGTTGATTAATTATTATATACACTTTTTTTAATTAAATATGAAATTTGGAATTTTTGTAGTTTAATTAAATGGGCTTAAATTGGATTTGGGTTTGAAAAGTTGTAAATGGGCTAATTGGGCTTGGTTGTACCAAGTTAGGTTTAGGCTAAATTGGTTGGATCCAATTGGGCCCAAAACCATTTCCATAAAGTCCAATTATGACTTAATAGACCTTAATAATTTAATTGGGCCTAATGGGCCTAAATTGATTTCTAGGCTTATGGAGTTAATCCTTGATGGGCTTTGGTTATTGGGTTTGACCCAAGTTGACCAAAAGTCCATGCCTTAAGAAATTATTGAAAGCCCATTGGACTTTAATTAAATTAATGTTGGACGTTAATCGGGCTTTGAGACCCGTAACAATTAAATTTGGAATTTAAGTCATAAAGGTTCGTTAATAAAGTGTAATATTTTATTTGGAATTAAAACAGTGAATTAGTATTAAATACATATTAAATTGGATTTAATGTTGTAGTTTAATATAATTCAAGAATTCGTACTTTGAGTACTTATTCGCAAAACGAGTTTGACTCGCGCAAAATCAAATCGTTGTTTAAACATTGGATGGTCATTAATTATCAGATTAATTAATTGGATCAGATTGATTGATAACATGCTTGTGTGAATACATGGTTGTGATGCATGAATAATGTATATCGGATGGATATTAGATGGGTGGGGCAATTTTGGAAATTTGTTGTAATAAATTTAGAATTTATTAATTGGACCTGCGTGTCCAGCCTATTACCTCCTTACCTATGTATTTCTCTTCTCACCTATTCCCCTCAATGTAAATGAGGTTTTTTAGAAGTGTTATGTAACGGGTAGAAGCAATACTTGTGCTAGCGGGAGAGAGGAAATGGAGAGATTTGATCTAGGATCAATGTGTATAGTATACATCCGTATATCATTATTATTTTATTTATATGCGCCTTATTATTTGTTTTAAAATGCATGTTTAAGGGCGTATGATGATGAGACCTTAACAAAGATAATAAATTGGTTGCCAATTTGCACGCGAAAAACCCTCACAAAATATTAAGCGTTTTTTCTTTCCATTGAGTGATTCTTACTCAAGATCCAAGACTGGCATTGGTTTGTTGGCCAAAGTCAAGGCCTTTGTCTGTCGAGGATGTGTTTGAATCACGATAGCTTTGTTCCATATCGGTGTCTTGTCCAAGTTGTGGTTTGTTGCCCAAAGTCAAGACCACTTCTTTTCCATCGACATTGATTACGAAGCTTTCCATGGTCCATGGGTTCCGCTTAACTGGGATCATTAAGTTTGTTGTGCCAAAGCCAAGGCTTAGTTGATTCAGAGGAAAAAGGTTAGGTAATATATTGGCATATAGAAGATATATGTTTCGGACTTGGATGTCCCCCTACTAGATCTAGGAATTGGATGGGATCCAATTGATCTTAGAGATCTACCTAGTTAATATCATACAATTTGTTGGCCAAAGTCAAGATTGTGTGACATTTAACGGGATCCTAGCCCACTAGGAAACACGGTTTCCGAGTACTCAACAGAGGGTTAGAGGCTCGCCGAAAAATAGTGGGAGGCAAGAATTAAATTTGCAATATTCGTTTAATTACTTGCCATACGCGCTCAATCATATTATTCGTCAAATAAATTAATATATTAGTTGGACTAATATTTAATGTTGTTTTAAATTAACAGTTGACTGTATGTATTCAAACTATTTCATTTATAGTTGATTATATAATTGGATTATAGTAATCAATATATTTGAATTAACAAATTAAATTATAGTTGATTATATAGTTAGACTATAGTAATCATTATAATGAATAGTACCAAAATCGTTGATTAAATAGTTTGACTATTAGAATCAAGATAATTGAAAGATTAGTGTTTAAATATAATCCTGGGTGAAAAATTTTAAACGACTTTAATTTTCAAATTGGGAATAATTTCAGGATGGTCCTGGAAACTAATAAGTTAATTTATTTGATAAAATAACATATTAGGCCTAAGCCAGGAGTTAAGCAGATAAGTAGAACATGATATTGGAATATTCATGTGATGATAACTTTAGTGCTTAATCCAATAAGCTTGCCGCATAGACTCCTTAATTTCTTAATCAGAACTAAGGATTAGATCCTTAAAGTATGATAATGAAATTGAAGGACCTTCATAGATCTATCTTAGATCTTAGAAGTACATAATAATAAACTCTTGGAGAGTTAATAGCTATACTCAAGGAGTCAAAGCCAAAGTTTGCAATAAGGCAAGAAGCGCAAGGCGCATCTTATTATGACATTCTAGAAGGCCAATGCTTGGCCATAGGCTTTGGGGGTACCGAAAATGGCAAAGGCAAAATCATTATAATATTCTTGGAAGATAAAGGACATATCTCTAGATGTCTGCCTAAATTGTGGCAACGGGATCGCGGAAGCGTGACTGCCGTATGGACAAGGCAGACATGAAGGAATTGAAGACGGTGCAAGGCTCCGACTTCAAATATATTTGTCATAAACATGTTCACTGCTAGTATTAAAATTGGATTTTAGATACTAGAAGTGGTACATAAATATGTACTGTTGGGCAGAATCTGCTATATAAGTAGGAGACTGACTTCAGATGAGATTTATCTGCGAATTGGAAACGGGACGAAAGTCGTTATTTTAACCGTAGATACCTAAGTTTAGGAACTACCCTTCGGGTGTGTACTTAAAATAGGAACTGTTACAATGTAACTAGTTCGACTAGATACATTATCTTTATATCAGTGTTTAATCCGTTGCGGATTTACCTTTAAATTCTAGAACACTAAAGTATTTTATTATATAAAGATGATATTGAGATAAACACATTAGATGTGAATAACAGAATTTATATTTTGAATATAAATAAATCTCAAACATATAACATGAAAAACAAATAGCTCAAACTGATTTAATCAGTTGAAACTTAATTGTGGCATTGTTGTCTGGGACACAATTAAACAAGACTCGTATATACACACTTTCGAAGAGTGGGTACTAGGACAAATTTGATTCTATTCAAATAAAGTCTACGAATCTAGTTTATTGGGCAAATTGCCTAAAACACTATTTACTTGGTAAACGTGTAATTGCCACCGATCTGTTAGCCCTAGTTCATAGTGAAGCAAGTGGGCCCATATCGAGTTAGGCTAGAGGTGGATATGAATGTTTTGTGACCTTTACGGATGTGGCATCGCGTTATGGTTATATGTTTCTTTTGAAACACAAATCAGAAACTTTTAAAGTTTCGACACGAAGTAGACAAACAGATCGGCTAAAGTATAAAATCGTCATGGTTAGACCATGATGAAAATACTTAAGCAATAAGTTTCTTAAATACTTGAAAGAGTATAGTATTTTTTCAATGAGGACTCCTCCCGGAACACGTCATCCTGACGGTGTGTCCGAACGGATAAACCAAGTTTTGTTGGACATAATAAGGTTAATCATGAGTCGCTCTGAGCTACCATTTCCTTCAACGGATACGCTAAACAGTGCAGAACTTATTTTGAATAAGGTTCCATAAAAATATGTTTGACAGACTTCATATTAGATATGAATAGGAAAGAAACCAGGTTTCTCATTCCTGATTATTTGGGTATGCTAGGCATATGTTTGGATGATACCAAACTAAAACCCAAATTGGATAAGTGCCTAATTTGTGGGTTATCCTGGGTAACCAAAGTATAGTACTTATACAACTCACAAGAGAACAATGTAATTGTTGCTCGCCATGCGGTTTTCCTAAGAGGAATACCGATATGCAGTGGTAAGTGGGAGGAAAGTAAAGCTCGATGAAAATCAGAGTAATACTATTCCAGGCACCGTTTTCTAATGGAACACAAATAGTTCATCAAGGATGAAACGATACCAATAATCTTCGAATACACAAGAACCGCGTAAGTCGAAGAGAGTCAGAAAACAACCTGGGGTATTGGTTTCTGATCTCACCTCATAAAGATGTCAATCTTTTTTAGGAACATGAACTGATTACGTATGAGGAAGTGATACAAGGTATCGACTCCCAATTATGGCAAAATGCCATGAATCCGAAATGGATTCCATGACTACTAACTATGTTTGGACACTAGTTACTGTACCGCAAGGCATTGTGCCTGTTGGTACTATATAAGTCTTCAAGGAAGGCATACATGGAAGGCAACATACCAACGTACAAAGCTAGGCTTGTAGCGGAAAGGTATCGTTATCAACATTGTGTCGATTACGACGAAACCTTTTACCTGTTGCCACGGTAAATCCATTTGGTTAATGCTTGCTGATGCTGCATGTTTCATTTATGAAATATGACAGCTGAACGGGAAAATCACTTTCTTGAAAAGGAAACCTTTTGGAGGATGTTTACAACATCATGTCGGTTTTGTCGTATCAAAACTAGCAAACAAGGTTTGCAGGTTATTCGATCCATGGTTGGATTGAAGCAAGCATTGAGTTCTTGGAATTATCATTTTGATGTAATCATAATAGTATATGATTTAATTCAAAACGAAATGATTCTTGTATAGATAATGAGGTCAGTAGGAGCGCACTGACAGTAAATGTCCTATAAAATAATGATAATATGTCATTTCTTGGAAATGATATTCCCATAATAATAATCGGTGAAAGATTGGCTTTCGAGAAAATTCTCCGTAGAATTCTTGGGAGAAACAACTTTTATTCTAGGAAAAAAGATCTACTGGAATAGATTTAAAGTTGTTAACACTCTCCGAGAACTCGTACATTGAAAAATGTACGCGACCTGGTGTCTCATACGCTTTGAGCATATGAATTCACTATCAGGCCAATCCTAGTGATGGTCACTGGATTGATGTTAAGAACATCTTTAGTATCTTAGATAACTAAGGATGTTGTCTTAAACTATGGAGAATGAGAACTTGAAGTGACTGGGTTCACTGCTGTAAGTTTCCTAACCAATAATAACGACTATAAGTCGCACAAAGGTACTATACAGTTTGAATAACGGTACAGTGAGCTGGAAATCTTCCAAGCAAGATACTATTACCGAATAAACAACAAATGTGGGTTATTGCTGCGGCTGAGGCAGCAATAGAAGCCATTTGGGTCAATAATAAATCTAATTAGATTAGATATAATTATGTTAGTAGCTAAGCTAGGCTTCAGCACAGGCTAAAGAATTAATGGTCTCATCAACGATCCAGATACATATTTCGACTATTCATCTGATTCGTTCGGATCATACATTGTGGTGATGTGATGATCGAATAAATCACATCAGATAATAATCATGCAAATCCGATGACGAAAGTCTTTTCTCAGTAATTTGAGCCAACAGTACATAGTTCGGGTGTAGGACACTCAAGTGACTAGCTATAGGCCAAGTGGGAGATTGTTGGACAGTTATGACCCATAGCGTCAGTATTTGTACAGATCATGGTGATGTTGTACAAATTAACTATGTGACAAAGGAGATTGCTCTCTTATCATTTGTGATTAGATCACCAAGATGAATAAATGATAGGAGGTCCTTATGATTAGTTCCTGGATTGAGATGATATGAGACAGTATCAATCCATAAAGGATTAATCATTAAATATCCATAGTCAGAGTATTATCGAGATTGGACATCGATAATGCGTAAAAGACTAGTATTACACGTTTGCGCGTTGTGAGGGCATAACGTCATAGTTCTCATATATTTGGGTATAGGATACTCATGCAAGTGTAATAGGAGGTTGTGTTTACCGATGGTACGGGAAACAGCTTCGCTCTGGATAGACCCCTCGGAATTCCATTGGTAGTATGACTATGTGTCTATGGAAGTCTGAAATCAGGGTAGGTGTATTTGGTCTTAACCTGAGACTTGCACCGCTAATACTTGCGACAATCAATATACTTTGGTTTTAGGTCGTCCAAGGCTTTAACAGGTTCTATGTACGCCTCTTCTGGGTATATTGAGAATCGTAGTGTGTTGGGTGTGATGTCAAGACGGAAGTATCACTCCAGTCATATGGAGATGATGATCGTACAGGGATACAGAACTGGTTCTCTAAGGGTTGCAACCATCAGAAAAATATTACTTGGTCATGATTATCCGATAATAAAGAGACTAGTTGCTAATGATCCGATATATACTTCGTATGGGGCAGACATTGTACCAGCCCCAGGCCTTGCATGTGATCATCCGATACTGGATCGAAATACGCAATACTACGTATACTACGCCTGATATAGATCACATATTCCTGTAAGGATATTTCTGGAGAATTGGGTAGGCATGGCGCTTTGCTAGAAGCCAACCTTGTCTTGTAAATCGGTACAAACGTAGTACTAGGTACTTACGTGTTCGGATAGTCTGATGACCGAATTTACTACCAACATATTCGGGGATCTCATAGGTCGCTTCCCGAAGATTCACCAATGACGTATGACTAGTACTTATTTTATCTGGGATTAATTAGATGAGAGAGAAAATTAATCTGGGATTAATTACGGAGATATTTTATCTGGGATAAAATATCATTTAAAGAGAGATAACGATTAATTTGGAATTAATCGATAAATTAATATATTCGATATATTAAACGAAATTGGATTTCGACGCGGAATTGAAATTAGATTTTAATGCGGGCGAACGAGTTAATTTAGAATTAATTCGTTACCGACGCGAATAGTAATTTTGCTAGGCATAATTATTTAATTACGTCGCAACGGAAAATTCGTTAATTTGGAATTAGCGAACCCGAGCCCGGGAGTGTTTGCGAGCGCACTGCATTTCGAATTCAAGTACGGCCCGCAAGTCACATCAAGCGTCAAATCATTAGTCACATCAAGCGTCAAATCACATGTCACTTTGAGTGATGTGACCATTTGATTGATTGATTGATTGATGGTAGTTGTTGGCAAAGCCTTTAATTGCCTTGACTTTTTATATTGGTAAATCAATTATTTGATTTTTGGAAATTGAATAATGTGTATTAGATACACAAAATGAAATACCAAACATACATCCATCTCTCTCTCTTTTTTTTACACGGTTTTGGAGCCTAAAATGCTCCCCCTCTCTCACGGCCTCAAGGCCATTTCCTCTTCTGTTTTTCTGGTTTGGACCGAGAATGAAATAGAAGAAAATGGTGATTTTGTGGCAAAATTACCTAGTGCTAGCACACAAATGAGACATACAAATGTGATAGGGAAACCCACTTGTGAGCTAGGAATGACCAAACAAAGCTTGGAGCTTGATGGATCATGCAAAAGCCGAAAATGGAGCAAGGAACAGCTCACTACCGAGCTTCTCAAAGGGCAGAAAAAGATTTTTTTTCTTCACCGCATCGCTCAACCGCTCGATGTAAGTATTCCGAAACTTCTTTGATTTATTCACATGTATGTTTTATGCTTAATAATCGATCCTCGCGACCATAGAGACTCCAACATCTTAGCAGTGAAAACCTGAGTAGTTGGCAAGGTGACTAGTTGAAGAAATTATAGGTCGGTGAATGACCATTTTATTAGATGTCTATCTTGATTTGCTTATATTATGATGTGTGGTATGGTTGAAAATGAAAGAAAAGTCTCTAAAGAAAAGAATTGAACCACTTATAATCGATAAGCTTGAAGCTACCCATGGGCGAGTATTATGACCACCCTGAGGAGAAATAGTACCTTAAAGGGTAGGTGTGTTGAAAAAAAAAAAAAAGAAAAAAAGAAGTTCAAAATGAAAAGAAAAAAAGAAAGAGACAAAAGAGAAAGAAAACCATACCACATTGAGCACAGAAAAGCAATTGCAGGGCATAATTGAGACATCTAGGTTGGTTTGACCCATCGATCCTAATTTTTGACGAAATCATTGAGTTGGCTTACCTGGGGATGAATCTGCAAAGGAACCTTTACACACACACACTTTGAGTCTGGCTTAGATCATTTATTCAAAGACTTGGATTTGAGTTGCATTGAATGTTTTGAAAGTTCTCTGGTTTCAATACTGGGCATTCTTTGAGGGCAATAATATGTATAACTATTAGGATTATTTCATAAAAGGCAGTATAGTATGTTGGTATGGAATGTCACATCACATGATTTACCTTGACCTAATGCAAGAAGCGAAAAACAGAAAGCTAAGCCAAGACTAGGGGAAACCAGTCCACCACCCCGCGAAAAAGGGATACACCGAGAACTTGAGCCATAAGACAAAAGAGGACTGACCAACCACCAGAAAAGAACAGGCAGAAGAAAATTGTAAGCCGACCCAGGGGGCGATCAAAGACCTTTGTAGGCGAGAAGCACCGAAAAGCACAAGGAAGGCCTAACCCATCAAAATAGGAAATACTTCCATGCATACATGCATACACGTCACATACATGTAATTTTTGTTTTGTTTTTTGTTCGCAGGTGTTAAAGAAAATGAAAAAGTGGCAAAGACAAGCAGCATCGGGAATGAATCCCAGGGTCGAGGCCCACATTATCAACAACATCGGGAATGAATCCCAGGGTCGAGGCCCACATTATCAGCAGTCTTCGGGAATGAATCCCATGGTTGAGGCCCATATGATCAGCAGTTTCGGGAACGAATCCCAGGGTTGAGGCCCACACTATCAGCAGTTTTGGGAATGAATCCCAGGGTTGAAGCCCACTTCATCAGCAGTTTCAGGAATGAATCTCAGGGTCGAGGCCCACTTTATCAGAAGTTTCGGGAATGAATCCCAGGGTCGAGGCCCACATTGTCAACGGTTTTGGGAATGAATCTCAGGGTCGAGGCCCACGTTGTCAGCGGTTTTGGGAATGAATCCCAGGGTCGAGGCCCACGTTGTCAGCGGCTCCGAGAATGAATCCTAGGGTCGAGGCCCACTTCATCAGCAGTTTTGGGATGCGTCCCGGGGTCGAGGCCCACACATCAGTAGCAGTTTTGGGATGCGTCCCAGGGTCGAGGCCCACACATCAGTAGCAGTTTTGGGATGCATCCCAGGGTCGAGGCCCACATCAGCAGTAGTTTTTGGGATGCGTCCCAGGGTCGAAGCCCACATTATCAACGGTATTGGGATACGTCCCAGTGTCGAAGCCCACGTTGTCAGCAGTTTTGGGATGCATCCCAGGGTCGAGGCCCATATTGTCAGTGGTATTGGGATGCGTCTCAGGGTCGATGCCCACGTTGTCAGCAGTTTTGGGATGCGTCCCAGGGTCGAGGACCACATTGTCAGCGCTATTGGGATGCGTCCCAGGGTCGATGCCCACGTTGTTAGCAGTTTTGGGATGCGTCCCAGGGTCGAGGCCCACATTGTCAGTGCTATTGGGATGCGTCCTAGGGTCGAGGCCCACATTGGCAGTGGTATTGGGATGCGTCCAAGGGTCGACGCCCACGTTGTTAGCAGTTTTGGGATGCGTCCCAGAGTCGAGGCCCACACATCTTACAGTAACGGTTCAGGAATGGACCACATTACAGTAACGGTTCATGAATGAACTACCTCACAGTAACGGTTCGGGAATGGACCACATTACAGTAACGGTTCGGGAATGGACCACCTCACAGTAATGTTTCGGGAATGGACCACCTCACAGTAATGGTTCAGGAATGGACCACCTCACAGTAACGGTTTTGGGAATGGACCACCTCACAGTAACGATTCGGGAATGAACACCTGACAGTAACGGTTTTGGGAATGAACCACCTCACAGTAACGGTTCGGGAATGGACCACATCACAGTAATAGTTCGGGAATGGACCACAGATGGTTCGGGAATAAATCCCAGAGGTCGAAAACGCCTTGCCATCACATTCAGCACAGTTCGGGAATAAAACCCAGGGAACAAAGCCCACACTCGGTGGTTCGGGAACAAAGCCCAGGGGTCGAAGCACCTCGCCACCATATCAGCAATTTGATAGTGATTCCTAGAGATCGCAGCATCTTGCAGGGATGAACCTTTGGGTCGAAGCACCTCACACCAGATCAACTCAGTTCGAAGCAACGGGTAAACCAAGTGGCAGTTGGCGAGCCAGGTAAGTGAAAATGCATTGCATAACTTGGATAGGATTGTCATTGTCACACACTGCATAAGTCCCATCAAAGTGGGGGTGATTGTAGGCACTGAATTTTTGCATATAAGTCCCGATGATGAGCCTCATATGGAGGCACTACTCTTTAAGTTGCGGAAGTCACGGGAAACGGACGTCGGAAGATAGAAGTCATAAATCAATACCTTGTTGGATTTAATTCGTTTGCTTAGCTTCAGGTTTGCTCGTTGGACCTATGTTTTAAAATTTACCCTCGGCCCAAACCTACACCAAGCCATACACCCAAGCCCACACACCACCAAGCCATACACCAAGCCCACCAAAAGAACCCAAACACACGCCCAAATGGACCAACCACACGCCCATCTCCTCCAAAATAATAAATCCACACATTAAACACATGTTGAAATCCTAATAAATCACCGTCACAAATTAAAAGAATCAAATCAAATCACCTTCCTGAATTAAAAGAATCAAATCAAATCTCATCAATCACCATCCTAATTAAAATTAAATCACATGCCTAAACTAAATAAAATCAAATCAAATCCCACAAATTACCTTCCTATATTAAATAGATTTTTCCTAATGACAAACTAATTAAATATTTCCCATTATTACACAATATCCTTCCCTTCCCGTATAAGGATAACCTCAACCATCTCCTATAAAAAGACACCCAAACCAAGCCCTTAGACGGCTAGCTCATTCACGTCCAACATAAGGAGAATACCCCTCTATTGTCGCCCAAACTACAACACCAAATTAGCCCTCCATTGTTGTGCAAACGACTCACGCACACTACCCTCACAAACACACACAGCCACTCACATCCTCAAACTCATGCACACTACCCTCACAAACACACACAGCCACTCACAGCCCTCAAACTCACGCACACTACCCTAGCACATTCACACCACTCACGCACTACCCTAGCACATTCACACCACTCACGCACGCACTACCCTAGCACATTCACACCACTCACGCACACACTACCCTATCACATTCACACCACTCACGCACACACTACCCTAGCACATTCACACCACTCACGCACACACTACTCTAGCCCCAGTATACTGACCAAACTCACGCACACACAGTCCCTCACGTAAACAGAGCCCTTACTGCCTCTCTCATAACCGATCAAACAAATCAACAGATACGCCCCCTTAAATTACCCAAAGACAGTCCGTAAAATCACCCAAAGACATTCCAAAACAGCCCCATAAACCATTGCAAAAAAGTCTAGAAAAACTGCACAACCACCGTATAAAACAGTCCGCTAACACGGCCCAAATACTGTAAAAAATAGTGACCAAAATAGCAGCAAAAACAGAGTATACAGCAGCCCAAAACAGCAAGGCAACGAAGGAAAACAAAGAACCAGTAAATCAGAAAATTTGCGGAGCATCAACCCTTCCGACAACCGTGGAACGCACTTCCAAGAGGTGACTTAAGAGGATAGACCTGAGGGCACCCTTTTTATCTATTCCCGTTCTTTTATTTATTATTATTTCTTCGCATGCATATTGTGGATTCATGTGTGTTGAGGCCATGGGATGAATGATTTTGTGCTATCTCTCGTGGTATATCGGATGGAAACCCGGAGGTAAATTCTGTAGCCGAATCCGAATAAACGGTAGTGCGGTCTGAACTCGGGATACAATTCCACGTACCACTTAGGAAACGCACATATTTCGTTTTATCCAATCTTGTGTTTATTCGTTGTTTATTAGAAATAGTATGTTACTTTATGCATGATTAGGTTGTTTAGCATATTATTTTTATACATGATTTAGTTGTTTAGCATATTATTTTCAAGCATGATTTAGTTATTTCCTTCGCATTAGGAACTTAATTATGTCTCTTCTACGTTTATGTTTAGATTATTATTTATTTATATCGCCATGTTTATCGATTTAATGCGTTCATGAGATCATGTGTTTGCCGTTATTTTGATTTACTTTCATGCATGAAAACTTAGATATAGGTTAGATGAAAACTTAGATATAGGTTGTATGTGAACTTAGATGTAGGTTATTCTTGCGTAGACTCGGTTATATTATTACATAAATCCGTTCATTACAAGTGGCATAAGTAAGGGACCATTCCGAACCCAACGGTTTGAGGTCTTCCCTTGCGAGGGGTGAGTGCGGCCTTAAATCATTTTTCCCAGTTCACACTGGGTGGCGACTCCATTTTATTTCTCCGGTTTAGTCCCCCGAGGGCTACTCCGTACTCCCAACCGGGCCGCGAGCCTAGAACAGCGTCTCCGATTTCTGTGTCCTACAGGTAGTAACTAATTAATCCAAATTTTAATTAAAATAAGGGAGATTAATCTAATTTATTATATTAAAAGTCTCACATTTTCACCCCAGCAGAATGAGATTACCTGCTCATGCTGTAAATGAAAACACATAAAATTTTATTAATTAATTAAAAAGAAAATACAAGAAAACTTAAATAAATATACAAGACATTTTCCTTTAGGTTTTCATTGAGAAATTCCTCCAAAGAAAGCATGAAAAATTTACAAAGTTTGGCTTGGTATTTATAGGCAAATCTAAAGGCTTCCACCAATTTATCCACCAATTGCTCCACCAAACATGGCACCAAAAATGGCATCAAACATGGCTCCAAATCCTCCACCAAACATGCAAGCATGTTTGGTGGAAGTTTGACAATTTTCATTTTTTATTTTATTATTATTATTTTGTTTTGAAAATGACTTTAATAATTACACATAACACACTTACAGATATTTTATCAATTTCGGTCATGGAAACTTCTGAATTTGAAATTATTATGAACTTCAAAATTGTAGATCTTTGAGTCTTCTTTAATCAGGAACTTGAATCACCTCAATCCGATATCGGAGTAAAACATTATGGCCAAAATACGATAATTATGCAAAGTTGGAATTTCCGAAATTGTACTTCGTTAGAACGCTATTTCAAGTTTCCAATCTCCAAAATCAAAATATCAAGTCCAATTTTTACCCTTATTTGTTCCACATTTCGTCCTGATTGATTTCATTAAGTTCCGATTTTATTTTATTTGCAAAATAAACTAAAACACATCAAAATGTTCATAAAACTCGAGAGACTATACAAAATATTAAGTAAAAGGGTCGGTAAATATTGATATATTTTCCGCTCATCAAGCGCGATGTGTCACAACAGTAAGTACTGTTCATCTTCATCCTTCAAGTTTTCAAAGTTTACTTCTTTTATTTTGCTTGGTTTAGCCCAGTAATCCGCTTGGTTTTAGGCCATTATTACCGTGTCTGGTGTGAGGGTGGTCCCAAAATAGAAGAAAATTCTTTGTCTACTTTAAGTAGAAGAAAAATATTATGAGTCAATTGTCTATATTAAGATCCAATAGATCTATAACCGATGACAAAGTGTCTGAAGCTTCTTTTTCTCAATCCTTTACTGATATACTCAATGACCCAGATATCTTTAACAGTCAAGAAATTAATATCAGCCAAGAACCAATAGCCAGAATAGAAAACCAACTTCAAAATGATCCATACCTCTAGCCAATTTCGATACAATATACAAAAAAAAAATGACTTTTTTCTTTTGTTCAAGATTATTCAATCAAAACCCATGAACAAACAATTCTTTTAAATCAAGAAACCTATACCATACCTCTATTTTCTCAATCAGCCATATCTCATCACCGAAGGAATAATTTCAATTCTCTTCATATAGGAATGGTGCAAATTGCAGCTAAACCTTTGTTTAAGTTAGGACTTGGTATTCCTATATTATTTGCATTACGAGATGTTCGTTTCATAAATTTCAATGATTCATTACTTGCATTAGTAGAATCAAATTTAGCAAATGGCCCTGTTTATTCAAATTGTTATCCAAATTTTACAACATCTTTACATGATCCTCATATCATGCATGCTTTAACACTTAATGTTCAATCAAAAAATATGAATGTCTTAGAAAATGTTAAATCAATAGCTATTATCTATCATGTCTATTAAAAAGTTATGGGAAGTCAAATTAATCCTAAAGCTATGAGATCTAGTTCTATGAAAATCCATATTACTTAAAATTAACCCTTTAAGATCAAATGCTATAACCCCTAAAAGACTCAAGTGGCACGAAATAACCCAAGGAAACACTTGGAACCTTAGAGATGTAATTCCTCCTTCACCTATAGAAAGAAGATCTAGTACAAGTTTAATAAGTCAAGAATCTGATGGGAGTGTTAATATTCAATTTAGAAATTTATCAAGAATTCATAGTTCATTATATAACCACTCTTCTATTCTTAGAGACTTTCAATCAGCTAGAACTTCCTTTCAAGAAACTTCAGGAATAAAATTATCAGGAGTTTATTTTAATCAAAATATACTCCAAAATCAAAATATCAAGAAACTCAAGATTTACTTTTATCATTTTTTGCCTCGTTCAATTGTTCTTGGATTATGTCATGGAATTTCAAGATCGAGAATAGAATCTATGTTAGTCTTGTTCGCCATCTCTCAAGATCTATAAAAGTCAAATGGTGGTCTAGTTTCAATAATCAAAATGCCTTCTGTAATGTTGTTACCAGTTGGTTCCATAAATTTGCTGGAAGAACCATTCATTCGATTTCGATGGAACTTCAAAATCAAGAATTTTAAGTTAATAAAAGTCAGATTCAAGCTTTTTTATCTTTAGCTTCAAATAAAAGAGAATATAAAAAGCAATTATTAGACGTTCTCTCAAGAATATCTCAAGATGATGATGAAGACGACAATGATGAAGGCAATGACGCAGAATCATCTTTCACTCCTCTCAATGAAAATGATTGCTTTGGTGTATTTGTCAATCAAAATATGAATTAATTACAAAGCAAGTGGCCGACAAAGAGTATCTCAAGACAGCAAGAATCTTATCTCAATCCTATTATCTTTCTACTATAACCTCAACAGCTGGCCTATCTTTATGCTTTATTTATGTGTGTTTGAATTATTGTACTCACTGTTTTTATTTTCGTTTGATGTCCGTCTTTGATGTCCGTCTCTATAAATAGGTTTGTAATTGTCTTTCATGGCAGAGCTTGTAATGTACAACATCAGTTTAAATAAAATTGTGCTTTCTCTAATATTTTCTCGAAAGTTTTTAATTTTAATCTTCAAAACACACACACTATTATCTTTCTACTATAGCCTCGATAGCTGGCCTATCTTTATGCCTTATTTATGTGTGTTTGAATTTGAATTATTGTACTCACTGTTTTTATTTTCGTTTGAATTTCATCTTTGATGTATGTCTCTAAAAATAGGTTTGTAATTACCTTTCATGGCAGAGCTTGTAATATACAACATCAGTTTAAAACCAAGTATTTTGATAATGATGTTATTTTGATGATATTTACTTCTATATATTATATAATGACAATTGATAAATGAATATATAATATCTAGTTATATAGACTTTTTTTTTATTCATTTATTCATTTTTATAATATTTTTATATAAATACATGTCGGTCTCACATCTAAATCTTAACCTTCTCCCCATTCAAATGTCGAGGGGCCTTGCTTTAATAATATTTTTATATATAATAATAAAAAGATATCACAGTTTCTAACACGTCAGCTAGCAGTTTTTAATTTTTTACCCAAAGGTATTATGTTTTCTATTAATATCATTGAGATCCCTTCTATTGCAATGACCAATTACACTTTAAATGTAAAAATTACATATTTGTGGCTCTATTTGATAGTACTGTCGAGTAGTTGTAACTTTCAAAGTATAGCTCAAGTTTTGGTAAACATTTACAAGTATAATTTAAAGTTGATAAAATCTCAATTTTAAAGTAAAATACACTCATGATAATTGGAAATATTTTGTTCTTGGTTAATGAATTAAACTTCCATTTTAATTTCATTACTTGTAATTGGTTGTATTTTGATTTTAGAGGATTTATTTGGATGATTAGTTGGATATTTTGATAATATTATTACTTTGACATTTGTTTTTATATTATGGAATGACATTTGATAAATGAATATATAATATCTAATTATATAGACTTTTTTTTTTAATTTATTCATTTTTTAGAGTATTTTTATATAAATATATAATTTATCATCGACTCAAAATGATCCCGATTTAATATTTAAATTTTAACCCTCTCTCCGTTGTAAGTTATCGAGAGGCCATATTTTAATAACGTTATATATGTAACAACCTAAATAATTCATAATAACTATAACTGGATTTTTAAATTCTTTCAATTTCTACATTTGGGTAATTTAATTAACAACAAAACAAACAAAGTCCTATTTTCCCTCACGTACGCAGAAACAAGAAGAAAGGAGAAAGAAAAGGGGTGGAAATTCCAACATTCTTAAAGCAAATTTGAGAAGAAAAATAGGAAGACGGAAGAATAAGTAGCAAAGACGGTAGCTTTGAAGAATCTTGAAACGGTAATTTAGATAAGTTATCTTAATCTATCTAATTTCAGAATTTTTATTTTAGGGTCATGTATTTACATGGTGGATTGATGGTGAAATAATGAGGAGTGGTTGTGGAGCATTGAATTTAGCCTTACCAGCTTTAGGAGCTAAATAATACTCTAAATCTGAATAGAAGACTTGTCTGTACAAGGTGTGATATTTTACTTACAAGATGAGTTCTAAAGCTCACATTAATAAACCGTAAAATTCTATGGAAACTGGACACAATAAAAAATAACATAGTAAGAAAATCAGATTTTTCTAAGCAAGTGTGAATTCCCAGTAAAATTTGAAAATTTCTACCCTATTTGTAGAACTTCATCTAGACAGTTTTATATTACGGTTAATCTTTATTTGTGATTTGTACTTCAAGGATCTTGATATTGGCGGTATTATTTTCCTTTTGGCAGGTGTTGATGTGTTTGAATGTTGGTTCTGCTTAAGTGGGAATTGAAACCTTAATTCTAATCCTAACCCATATTGGTTATTGTGAGATTATTGTACAACAAGTATACGGTGTCAAGTTTTAGTAAATGATAAATAAAGAGTGTCGAACCCACAAAGATTGAAATTAAATTCACACTAAGTACTATAATTAATAAATTTAACTTTATTTAAAAATCAATTTAAAATAAACTAAATTAAGATCAATTTAAAAAAGCGAGAAGTCAAAAAGTTTAATTAAGAAAGACTATGATGAGAGGAATTTTAAAGTCTGATTTCACCTAACTATCTCCTATATATTTGTTATGACAATTAATTATTACTCAATTCACTAGTTTATAAGTCAAGAATCATAAATTATTATAACTCATTCTCCCAAGTGCCGAGTGAAAATATTATTAATTACAATATTATTAATTACCGACTTCGATATCCATATAAATATCAAATAATTAACAACTCATTACGCTATGTGATTCTTTGTTAACGACTTCAAAGGAATTATAGGCCTCCCGAACTCTATAAAATTCCTAGTTTATATTTTCTAAGTCCTATTTAAAATCCCATCTCCCGGTGATAGATTCTAAATATGGAATCATCTAATTTGTGGCCAGCAAATCAGAAGCATTAAACACAAAAAATATAAATAAACTTAATTAAAACTTCATAATAATTAATTGGTAATCAAACACATAGGTTCAAGTATAGGCTACGTCATCCTATATATTAAGAAAATTAGTTCATGAGTAAATAAAAGAATAATGAAAACAGAGTTAATAATATATTGAACATCATAAGAGTTTGAAGAAAGATACTAGAAGATAAAACTCGAATCAAATCCCTTCATTTTCGGACATCACCGCATTCGTCTCTTCTTGTCGCTCTTCAATTTTCTCCTTGGATCCCTCTAAATTATGTATTTTGAACTCTCTTTTGTATCTAATTGTCTATTCCCTAGGGTTTTGGATGCACTATGTATTTATAGGGAAGTTTGGGGAGTCTTTGTGAGTGTAGAAAATGGATTTCCTAGTCTGAGAATCGTCTGGGGCGTCAGACACCAAATCTGGCATTGCGACGCAACATGCTTGAGTAAACATGTGTGTTCTTCATAGCTAGTGGCATCCCGACGCCAACTGCTCTGCCAGGATGTGTGGTTTTTGAATATTTTTGTTCCCCACTTGCTTTCTTTGTATTTTTAAGCTTCCAAAACACATCCATTTGTCCCAGATCCATGCTCTAATGCTTCATATCAATAAAAAACAAAATAAACTACAAAACATGTAAAATGGCACAAAACCTAACAAAATAATAAGCTAAAAATGTATGAATAAGTAGGTATAAATCACATTTATCATTGATCGTTTTCTATGTAGTGAGTATAGATTCACTTATAATATGAGTTATGAGAGTCGAAATCGTGATCCGTAAAAGTCACAGAAAATAGACACACAAGTATACATGGCAAA
>SKCR01053578.1:0-29734 GCA_019454045.1 Zanthoxylum bungeanum | reverse complement strand
CATGATTTCTTGCTTGAATGATCCTTGGGACTAATATAGAAACCCAACATTTTGCTCACAAAGTGATTCAAAAGGAAAAACATACTCACCACCACGATCACTTCTTAACTCCTTAATTCTTTTATTCAGTTGGTTCTCAACTTCATTCTTATAGAGAATAAATTTCTCTATAGCTTCATCTTTACTTTTCATCAAATACACATAGCAAAATCTTGTACAATCATCAATAAAGGTAATAAAATATTTATTACCGCCTCTTGTTTGTATTGAATTAAAATCACATACATTGGTATGAATTAGATCAAGTGTTTCAGAGTTTCTTTCAATACTATGAAATGATGATCTAGTTAGTTTTGCCTCAACACAAGTATCACACTTATGTTTGTTATCAATTTTAAAATTGGGAATATGATTCATGTTAATTAATTTTCGCAATGAATTAAAATTAACATGTCTTAATCTACCATGCCATAGATCAGAATACTCAACAATATAAGCAAAAGAACTAATTTTATTGAAATTCTTGGGTTTAACAACTATTACATTGAGCTTAAAGAGCCCATCAGTTACATACCATTTTCCCACATACATGTCATTTTTAGTCAAAACTACTTTATCAGACTCGAACACCATTCGGAATCCGTGCTTGTTCAGAAGTGATCCAAACACAAGATTCTTCCGTATTTTTGGTACATACAGAATGTTGTTCAAAGTCAACTCTTTCCCAGAGGTCATCTTCAGGATCACCTTGCCTTGACCTTCAATCTCATATGTTGCTGAATTTCACATGTATATTTTTTCCCCATTACCAGCGCGCGCACGTAGAGAGAGCCTCTATCCTTATAACACTTACCCATCTACATATGAGCAATCATATATAAACACAATTTTCCTTTATTAGCTTTCCCATGTGGGACAAGCTTGTTTCTCTTTATTTTCCAACATCAATGGGTGAACTTTGAGCAACAATTTCTCATTCACCCATGCACCATTTTAAGCGTATGAATATATCATTCCGAACTACTCACGAAGGAGTATCCGAATCACTCAAAAACAACCACTAACACGAAGTGGACCATGCTTAAAATTGTACCTCAAAATGCTTATTAGGAGCATTTTCCAACAATAATTTGTAGGGTAATTGGGGAAGAGAACCTAAGCAATAATGGCTTGACAACGTGGATGACATCTCGAAGTTAGCGTAACAGTGTAATTTGTCTTAGTATATAAATGACTTGAGAGTTCATTGTAGATGTTGATCAATTTTATTCACAAGTATTTGTAACTTGTAGTAAAGAGAAAAGAATCTCGAGCTAGAGAAAGAAAAGAGGTCGGTCAGACCCGAGCCAGTAATAAAAGCTTTCTTTTCCCTTATGCCTATGGATGTGGGTTGGATCCATTCCGCCGAATCATGTTAAATCTTTTGTCTTGTCTGTAGTTTATATCTTTTTTCAAGTTTGCATTTGATTCCCAACAAAACCAAATAAATTCATAGTTGAGAGATGTTTGTTCGATGAGTGATTTTCCCGAATTATTGCTGATGGACAAAAATTGAAAATTTTCAATATGATTTTTTTACATTTTATAAAATGATAATCTAATCCTGAGAATGATATATATATATATCGCTTTTGAAAAAGATAATAGTGGGTGGCTACTGGCCAGTGGAATTTCTTTTGTTCAAAATATATTTAGGGCTTTATCTAAATGTAAGACTAACGCTACAACACATAGGATCAGATTAAGGAAAATTATAAATAATTAACATTAAAACGAGACAAATATTAATAATTTTAATTTTTGAGTAAAAATTCATAGTTTAAATATGTCATAAGATATTTCGCTCTCTCTCCAAAAAAAAAATAAAATAAAAAAATAAAAAAATCTTTGTAATAAATTATATATAAACTCTTATAAAAATTCTACTAAGTATATTTTGTAATTATTCTCTATATTTACCCACACTAACAAAGGTGGGTCATTCATGTTTATCTATAACATCCTTCAACTCTTTTAGCAGATTTAGGTGTGCAGATTTTATATTTTTTAGATTTCGTTTTAATTAGGTTTGAGTTTTAAGATATGTTAAATTTGTAATCTAAGTCAAAATAATCATATATTTACATTCTTGTGATATTTTTTATTAATCAATATTTTCATTACCTTTTATATATCTGCTTTTCGTTACAACTTATCTAATTTTTGATCTCATGTTGTCACTTTCTTTTCCACTTTTTTCGTTGCAAGTTATCCAATTTTTGACATCACTGTAAGAATCAAATATCTGGCCGTTAAGCCATTGGCGAGGTGGTAAAACCTATCAATTGCTTATAGACGACTCAAAATTCTTCTCTTTTGTAACCCACCTACGCTATTATTGGTAGACTAATATAATAATTAAAAAAATAATATCTAATGTTTTAAAATGCACTGCTTATGAAACTCCTCGGAAATTGTGGATTTCTGAAATTAAGGTTTAAATTGGTAGAATTTGAACAAATTAATAATAGGAAAATATTATTTGAGTGGTAGATAAGATAGAGGTTCAATTTGATAAAAATAAAAAAGAATTGAAGAAAATTAGGATTTTTCAAAAATTTGAGATTTTCAAAAATTTATGTAATTAGAGAGAAACTAAGCTTTGAAATATTAAGAGAATCCAAAACCGATGCCGATTTGGTATCAATTTTGAAAATCCCCATATACGATGATGGTCAATTAATTTTGACGATGAAATTTTGCTGGAATTGACAGAAAAAGCGCCAATTCCAGCACACGTCTAACCCTAATGTTTTGGGGCTGCACACCATGCCCTTAGACGATGCGTTTTAGAACACTAATAATATCCCAATAAGAAAAATTTATCTACATACATAAAAAAAATATATATATATATAGATATAATATTTTGCTCGTCTTAGCCAGAGTCATATGCACTACTTACGACATTCTGCATTAACAAGAAAAATCATAAAGATTCTTGGAGAGCAAATGAACATAGAAAATCGAGGAATCGATATTTATACAAATGGAACAGAAATGCCTTCTTGTTTCTTCTATACATAACGAAGAGTTAAGAGGATGGATCACAACATTCTGTTACATATTCAAAAACAAAGCAACATTTTTTGTATCTGAAACTTCAGAATCCACTCGTTCATTTTACCATTCTTTTACCCTTTAATCCCTGTTATTTTACAACCGCAGGGGAGAAATGCACAGACAAACAAACACTATTGACATACCTTTAGATTGCTACATACAGAGAAACTAATAAAAGAATCGCACCCGCTATTGCACGGAAAAAAGCCAGAGAGAGAGGTAAAAGATAACAAACCCTATATATAGGAAGGGGAAAGAAAAGGAACAAACATATTAGAACTTGACTATTCTACGTATAACAAGGAACGAGCGGAGCAGAAATGAATTACCTTCATTTCGAGGGTGTACATTGCTCTGTCAAGAAGTGAATGCAAAAAGCCTATCTGAAATCTTTGTACGACATATTGGACACTCGGAACAAGCAATTGAACAAGATTTACACACTGCAAGCATAAACCCGGCCAAATTATTTCAGGTAAGAATAAGAGCATAAAATGTAGGAAAGTTGAAATGCATGAAAGTCTAAAATAAACTTACAACAAAAATGCCGGCAAGGTAGAAGAATTGCAGCAGTTGGTGATTCGAAACAAACTTTACACATATGGGAGTTGGCATCACCATTTCCCTGGTATTTTTGCTCTTTTTCCTTCATTTCTTGCATTCGTGCCTGAACGCGGTAAAAACAGTTTAAGAGGATTCCTATAAAGCCATTAATTTTCAGAATTTTATCACATTATTGATGCAAAACCCTCCAGTGAGTATCATTATATAGTTCCATGGCTCCAATGACCAAAGTGTCTTCAAGAAGCACCAAGGATAGAAACATTGTCCAGTTGGGGAAAACATAAGAAAGCTAAACTTTGTCAAACCAAACTGAATAGTTTGGTGCTGATAGCACGATAAAAAAAATGTGTCCAATGGGTGGAATAAATCAATTACTGGACGCGAAAAACATCTAACACAGTACTTAGCCATTAAGCATGTAGCAAAACCTAGTGGATACGGAGGGACTATAACGTCTCAGCAAGAGGGAAGCTTCTGAAGCTGATATGACAATGCAGTAAAGTCCAACAAAAAAATCCAGATTAACTAGGCACGTTTTCATTACTGTTTCCTACTCGGTTTTTCTTTTTTTAGACATCTTAAATAAAAAAATATATATATTTCATATTTTAAAGTAAACTGAACTATAATAAGAATCAATGCATAAGAGAAAGAACATGGAAAGAATAACCGATTACCTTTAGGCGAGCTACGAGTGGTTCTTCCTTGGGAGTTTCATCAGCTGGTTTTGACACATCCAAAACTTGTCTCTCAACTGAATTCTCATCAGCTAGATTCGACATACCCAAAGCTTGTCTATCTTTAATGACAGAATTACCATCAAGGTCATTAGCTTTTGGATCACTGACATGATCCTCTCCGTTGCTATGTCTCTCATCGGAGCTTACCTTGGGGACAGCACCCACTTCCTTTTTCAACTTAGCAACAAGCACCCACATGTTTGCTAAATCGTTTTCCAATGCTTCCTCCCTTTTCTTGCACTCTTCAAGCTTTTTTCGGTATTCGTCTTCCAAAAATTCCTTTTCAGCTAAGGCAGTCTCAAGAGCAGCCTCCCGTTGTTTCCTTGCCTGAAGTTCCAGTTTTAAATCATCATGATCAAGATTCCACGAATCAAAGTCATCAGAGACCACTCCTGAAATTTCAGTTGATCTTCCAGAGAGACGGCCCTTCCTTCCAGGTCTCATACTATCACTAGACTTTCGGTTAACACCATTAACTGCTTGCATAGCAGCACCTCTAGAATGTACTGACTCTCGAGCAGCCAACGATTCTTTCTCTAGTTTGACATTCTGTAATGAGAGCTTGGTCACTTCACCAGCCAAATTCTTCAGCTCAACAGCAGCAGCAGAGGCCAGTTCCTTTGCATAAGAAGCCTCTTCAGCCAGTTTTTGGTTCTGCACACTTAGTCCACTGTTCTCCTCAGAAAGTTGAACATGTTCAAGTTTCAGTTTTTCATTCTCCACCTCCTGTTCAAATCAACAAAAACATCTATATTAGCTAGAAGCAAAATGACAAGGAAAGGAGAAAAATACCGAATTGTTAACAAATATAATCAATAAATGAACGCCAAAGAAACTTAAAAAGTGTTTGGGATTTGGATGGCAATTTTCTGGGTACTTGGAAAATTGCCATTTTTACAATAAACTAAATGATGCCAAACAGGTGAATGGCAAACAGCTATCACTCCATTCAGTTATGCCCGTCTAGGAGCTAGAAGATTCTTATAAATGAATAATTACCTGTGACTGAACTTTCTTTCTCAAATCATCAACATATTCTTCAGAGGTGACCGGTTCAGAAGCCCCTGGTGATTTATCACCAGTTCGAGAAGCCAAGCGCTGCTCTAAGAGATTCACCTTCTCTTGCAATTCCTTGCTCTCAGAACACTGACAATAACCAAGCATATATAAATAGTAGATTCTTAAACAAACAGGAGAGCATCTTGACTTGATAAATCGACTAGCATAATTCTCAGCCCAAATGATAGAAACTTTCAATTGATTCGTTAGATTTAAACAACATAATTTGATTTCTTGGAATATAAGAAATCTAGAAAGGTGCATTTTTACCTTATTCTGCAGTTGTTCCTGAAGAATACGGTTATCTGCTGATTTTATCTGCAGGACATTGGCCAAAAACAATTAAATTGAACGATCAACATGAAGTTCTATACATCATATATATGACAACATTTCTATCATTATTCTTTTGATATAACAGTTTTCATCATAATTGGAAAAATGGAAGGTCCTAGAATTATATAGCAAATCCCAATTAGCTTCAAGAGAAAAAAGAGTTTGAATTCAATGTCCTCTCAACTCTTTATTACATCAACATAAAGCACTCACCTCCAACTCAAAAGCCTTTTCATTGCATTGGGTCATCAACCTCATAACTGTCTGTTGGAAATAAGAGAATTAAGAAGTTATTGAGCCGCTAACCAATAATAACAGAAATTACTAATTACTAGCAATAGACTACATATAAATACTGTACATGAAATAATTAAAGGTAACCGTGATAAAAGTGAATGTATAATACCTGCTGCATATCAACTATCGATGCATTAGCCATAGATGCCTCTCCATTCTCAATTATGCGTTGTTCTAAAACTCTCATTTGCCTCCTCTTTTCTTGGATCTCTCTTTCCAAATTCTGAATCTGCATGGGAGAAAGCATGCACAGGTCGATCAGGGCTGGCAAGAATATAAATTCTCCTACAGCTACTCGACAATAATGCAGAATAATGTAGATGCTGGATACTGAGATACATAGCATCAGAAGTTTGAAAAGCATTGCATTCTCATTTGTATTAACCTACCCCGAAGCTAAAAACAAATGCATAAAGCACAACGCAGAGTTGGGAACAAATCAAGTGGTTCTCTGATATTAAAAATGTGACCTATGAAGATAGAGAAACTATGCCAATGATTATTATATCATAAAACGGTTATCAGCCAAGCAATCAAGTTAGTATGGTTTTCCTCACACAAGGGGAACTCCGCAACGATTATAACTAATTTCAATGTTTCCTCTTCATCATGATGGCGTCCGCAATTTATCATTCATTAGCAAATTTAAACTGAATTTTGGACAGTACATAGAAGAAAAGAGGAGAGCCATACTTGAACTTTCGAGCTATCAGGATCATTAGCTGACTGATCCACCAGGCGTTTCAGGTTACTGGTACTGAATGCTATCTCTCCAGCAAGCATTTTAACTTGCTCAACAAGAAGATCCATTTGATCGGATGTCATGCCACCCTAAGAAAAAAGAGGTCAAGCAATCCTTTTTATATCATTGCTTTAAGAAAATAACAATAAGAACACAAAACTATCCCTTGCATTGAAACGCAATTCTTAATCATTAAAGCAGTGCAAAGTAGATAAAAGTACAATGTTACTAGGTTTCATCCAGATAAAAGAGTCAGCTCTCAAGCTTAAAGCAAAAAAAAATCACATACAAATAGAAAGTAACAAAAAAAATTAAGTGTGCCATTGAAAACATACTACTGGAAGTTTGGATCCGCTAATATGTTCACCCGCTTGAGTTGATTCAGTAACAGTACTGCTAGTGGGTGAGAGTTCTTCATTCCATTTGCTGGAAGATCTTCTGTGTTTAAAATCAAAAGGCAGATCTGAAGCAAGCACTGAAGCAGAAGATGTTGAGTCCCTTTGATTCTCGCCATCTAAAAGCAAAGAACCCTCTCCCAACAAATCTAACTGCACAAAATGAGAAGGCATGGGAGAAAATAATATCAAAATAAATATCCAACCTTCACAAAATCATCTAGTGAAACAGGCAAAGTAGACTCGTCAAGGCAAGAGGAAAACATTAATGTCTCCATCCCCAAAATAAGAAAAAGATAAGCCAAAGATAAAAGAAATTATAATTCCATTTTTCTAAGTAACCAAGCATGTACCAATCATATTTATCATTATAGCCATAAGTATCACGAAGCAAAAATGAACAAAGAATTCCCCTCATAGTTGAGTATCTTTTTAATTTCGGTTTGTTGGGAACTTTATTCAAACATCTAGCTTTTCCTCAAGTTTGGAGTGAGATAACAAATGAAATGCACAAACCAAATGAATATAACAACTTACGTCATCCTCACCAACAGAATGAATCCGTTGGTGACTAGGCACATCACTCAATCCAGGAATACTATCCTTGGTAGAAACAAGTATGAGCTTTGTTAGCCTTTGGATTCTGCTCATAAGAGCAGCTTTGGCTTCCTCTTCCTCCTCCAACCGTGATTGCATTTTCACTTGACCTTCTTCCAGCTGTTTATGAATAGCAGACAATATTTCTGAATATAAGTAATCAAACTAATATAAAATCACAATTATTTCAAAGAAAAAAAAAGGAAGAAGAAAAGGAAGACTAACAACAAAACAGAACAACCACCTTTTGTCTTAAGGTCAGAAGCTCCTCGTGATTGACACCAACAAGGATGCCCCTCTTCAGTTGATCAAGTTCATCTTTGAGGCTTGAGATTTCTCTTTGATACTTTTTAATCAATGATTTCTCATCTATAATCTGAAGAAAATTTCAGAAAGAGTGTCAGGACATAGGAATGGAAACTCTAATCCAGCACAACCCAGCAACACCAAAGCGGCAGATCTTTTTGTCCAATAAACTGGAACCTGGCCAAAGACAGGTACAAGACCTCTCTGATGCCAGAGTTAGGTCAGGAAGGGGATTAATTACACACCCCACCTGGAGCATATAATTGAATTACCTTGATTTATTACATTAACCCTTTTTCACCTTAGTATTCAAATCAGTCTTAAGGTTTTATTTTTGTTTTACGCAGACACGAGTTTCCACAAATCCTCCTCTGCTCTATCTCTATCAAATAACCCTTTTATTTTCTAGATTCAGTTAATGTTGATTAAGGTTTTAGACAGATTGAAAGAAAAGAACATGATCTTGCTTAAAAAACACCTGAGTTCCACTATTTTTGATAGATCTGATTTAGGGTTTTTTGAGTGTTCAGGATTTGGTGTTCCAGGATAACTGGCTTTAGCTGAGCCCATTAGGTGTTGAAGAAGACGATGGGTCTGGTGATGATGGTTTGAAGCCATGCAAGAGTAAAGAGATTGAGACCAGATCTGGATGTGATTTAATTACTTCATGGTGATCAGGAAGTGAATGTTATTGTTAATAAGGTGCACAGCTGAGTGAGGTAGTGCAAGCTGCTTGTGGAATTGTGTAGCTTAAGCTGATGACTGACGTGAAGTAATAATTTACTTGGATCTTCATCTACTCCTTGCAGTGACAATTGGCACCAATGGGACTGCATTTCTCATGAAGGGCAATGATTGGAGATAGGAGGCTTCCCAATAGAGTGGAGCCAGTGAAATTTCTTGATGCATCAGGGAGGGGTGGGGTAAGAAGATCCACAAGTGTAAAAAATTGCGCATTGCCATTGAAAAGCATAAATATTAGAACACACCTTATTGCGTGAGGCATAGATTTCCACTCGCTTAGCCCTATTTGCAAACTTCAGCGTATTATGAGTTTCTTCCATACTACTAGATGCAGGAGTAACTGTACATATAAGCTGTACCACATCAAATTTAAAGTAAATCAATTTTTACTTCTCTGTAATCAAGGACACAGTTGAATACTGACACTGCCAAAGATTGTCCGTTTCTGACTCAAATGAAAAATTTTAAATCAAATAACAATGAATATCAACAAATCACTATTCACTATAAAGAATAAAAATAGGTCAGTAAATTATAGTTGTATTAAGGAAATAAGGCAATAAACATTTACAATGCAATTCACTTTTTTACACGAACCAGGCACCATCAGATGAATTGTACACAAATAAATTATATAATTTTCAAAAAAAAAAAAAAAATTAAATAACCCATCACTCATATATAATGTGATGATCATTGCATCTTAAACTCACCGAAACATGTCCATGTCCACTCAGTGAAGATTGCAAAAGACGAGTTAGCTTTGAATCTCGATAGGGAACATGAGATGCCTTCCCCTCACTCAACTTTCCTATGACCTTCACATTGCAACTTTATTATTAAATTATACGCATCAAAGAAGACTCATTTAAAAAGATAGCTAAAAACTGATAGTTTAAAACACAATATTTCCCCTCAATGTGAGTAAAAAGCACACTAAATCTAAACATCCAATTCAAATGAGTAGTTTTTGTATTTGTATGCTATGCTGTAGATAAGTACTTTATCAACACCCTTAACATTGTATCCCTGCGAACCTAGAATCACTCAAGCAAATAATTTACAAACAACGCTTAGATCGTTAGATAGACAGCAGTCAAGACTTCACACATCAGTTTACCTTATATTTAAATTTAAGAAAGAAGGTCATTTGTGATTAACACAGAAAATGAACAATAAGAAACTTCAATCAAAATATTATATTAAGTATAAAACTACAAGAAAACATACTGTTCCAAGAGTTAGAAGACTTTTGTTTATGTAAGATCCTTCTTTTCTCCTTAATCCAGTTGTTTCAGTTTTTGAACTCTCTGATCCAGCAAGATCTATCAAATTCTGAAAAAATAATTAATTAATTAATTGGCTGACAAACCATAAAATTGAAATGAATATACTATTTTGACAAAAATGAATTCACCCTACAAGTTGAGAGAAGATGACTCCATCATATTCATCACCAGGATCACTGCTTTCAATCATCTGCAAATACAACAAGTTTGAACTGTGTGAATGCAAAGATGGTAAAATCTTCATCAATATTGTTATCTATAACCATCCAAGTTTTCAAATATATGCAAGAGAAAAACATATTGAACTTTACCACAGATACTTCTTATCATTATACAGGAGATAAGCAAGTTCTATATCCCCTTGAGTTCCTGAGTCTTTAGAATTTTTTTTTTTTTTAAGAAAGGGAGTGGGCAAAACCCAAATTGATTTTTTATCTCCTACCTCCCCCATGATTCTAACATGGGTGGCCAACCAAAGAAAGTTGCTTGAAAACCATCCAGCCAAAACCCTGGGGGCCTCAATCTTTAGATTTATTAAGACTATAAAACCTTAACATAATCTCCAAGCTGTAAGTACAACCACGGCTTTTGCAATTTTTAAATAGTGGTGGTCACCCAAATGAGACAAGGAAATTAACCAATAATCAAGAAAAAAGCACATATCATTTTATTGAAAAGCTTAATTGATGAGCCGCCCACGAGGGGTCCCATTAGGTCTAAGGCTCAAGCTCCCATGGGCCCCTCTCCCTGCAATGGGATTAGATTTCATTCTTATATAAATTAAACAGAGATACAACATAGCAACTAGTTCGAGTAAGAGTCAGTAACGTTTAGTAGAGTGTGTCTGAAGAACAATTACCAGTGTAAATATGGTGTGACTTCGGCTACTGAACAGATTAAAATTATTTGAACCAACATGACGATGTTCTGCCATTAAAATATATTAGTTAAAAGACTAGCAGTAAGAAAATTTGACGTGGTGAAGAAGATTAAAATGGGTGAGAAAAGGAAGAAAACTGCAGGAGCAAAACCCTGCAAATACCTTCCCCAGCAGCAATGAAAGAAAGTGCATGCCCAGGAGACAGGACCACTTCTTCTTTGATACCTTCAACATAAGTGCCCTGAAAATGTAAATCTGGTATAAGCGATATAAACGCATGAAATCAAATGTTATGAACCTTTCCAAATTGGAGTGGTTAGATGGACAGCAGCATGGAACAATTACAGAAGGAAGAACTTTTTTTATTTCCAAGCTCTATATCAGCAACAAATTATTGCAGACAAAAATTTCTTAGGTCACACAACCAGGAAGCAACTCAAATATCTTCAATCACTGATGTTCAGCAGGAAACTTTTTAAGTTTAATTTGCAGCAGTAAAGCATCAATTTCTAAACAAGATATACTACTCTGATAAGTCACCGAGGAAGTATGTAGAAGAAGTTGATAAAAAGAAAACAAACAGAAGCACCATATTGCAAAGGTTAAAAAGGGATTAAAATCTAAAAAAGCAAAAAACCTGAGCATCTTCTCTAACGCGCAAATTTTGACCTGTTGGATCAAGCAAGTCATTTATCACCTGTTACAAGAAGCCAAGTTATAACCATAAATCAAATGTCAAGCAATTAGTAACAGTATCAAACAAATAACTTCTTTAAAATACTAAAGTAATCAGTTTTCTTTAGTTCTGGATGAACACTCAGATTCCACAAAGATATAACATAACAGACAAGCCTGGCAATTTAACCATATAAATTATGGAATCAATAAAATGAAACCAAGAAGTGTCAAAAAGGGAAAAAACGATAACTCCAGACCGCATAACATAAATTGCAAATGACAGCTGTAAGTGCCGCTAACCTCATTGTAGATTTCAAGATATGACACACGGAGTAAGAACTCTCTTCCTGGAGTCTGATGTGAAAATTCAGTTAGTGATCCAAACTATATCCATGGTATGATAATTATCAAAAATAGAAATTAAAAGGTAAGCAACAATACACCAGATAAGTAATGTCAATTTGTAGATAAACAAAATAACCAATAGAACAGTGCTACTTATAACCAGGGAATGGGCAATTACAGAATAATTAAGCAGTTGACTTAGAATCCAGAAGCAACAAATTTGGTTTCTTGTCTAGAATAGAATGTGCAATTCACTTGTTATATTTCAAACGTACTAGATATTTTAGAACACTTACATCTTGGATACTGCTGAACACATCCTTTATGGCCAATGGTATAATTCCAGGAGAATTTTGATCTCCCTGTGCACAACACATAGAGAAACATCATACACTAGACAAATAAAAGATTAGAACGTTTGTGTGTAATGTGTAACGTGCAAACAATAAACCAATACAAATCTCAGATAGAGGAACTGAAACAAGCAGAACCAATTGAAAAGAAAAGGAAAGGAAATACATATGTGCATAGAATTCTCCTAGGCCAAACTAAAAAGGATTTCAAGGAAACATCATATCAATATAAAATATCCTGAATAATGTGATTCTAATGCAACACAAAACAACCTGAATAATTTGATTCTAACTGTTTTCAAATCCACATGTACTGTCATATGGATGTATTATCAATCATGAACAGACATAAATAATTACATATTTAGAACTGGAAATAATATACATCACACCCAGCAGCCACTATATGTAGCCACTTGAAAACCATTGGATGAGTTACATGAGTATTTGTAAGTGCTTGACATCCCTCGTGGTTGAATTCTGGAAGGGCGTCAACATTGATTTTCTTACAAGTACTAAATCAAAATAATTTCAGATAATTATTGTTCAGGTCTCTAGCCAAATAAGGGGTTCCACATGGTGGAAAAAAGAGGTTCAATCTAACAGGAATAAAAAATTGTAACATCTTGTGCCCCCTGAAATGAAGTTCAATAGTGTTAGCTGCCACTGTGAAACATAAGATATCCTAAACAAACAGCAGCCAACTTATGTAGTACATATTCAATCCTGTATTCTATTTCTCATCAATCATTCTGATTTGACGTTCCCACGACATTTAACCTCGTATTTTCTTTTGACAACAATAAACACAAAAGACGAGAATTTCTGTCACAATGTTTTACTACAGGCTGGAAACCAGAAAGTATCCAATGGTCGCCAGTTTGATCCTCTAAATAGAACTGATCAACAAAACAATTCTAGTAAATATCCAAGACTTACATGCATAGTGTGTGTCTTCCCACTACTTGTAACACCATAAGCAAAAACAGTCCCTGCAATGTTTCAATCCCATTAATTCATTCAAATGCACACACAAAAAATAGTACTTCACACATCAGCTTACTCACAATTCAATCAATTAGTCAATACATACCATTGACACCTTCCATTGCAGCCTTCACTACAGGCTTAGCAGCTATATCATACACCTCCTGTGAATTCGCATGGGGTCCAAACACTTTATCTGCACAATTAAATTTATATTAAATCACATTACTCAAAATCATACTAATTCAAAAAACCAAAAATTAAAAAATTAATAATAATTACCAAATGCATAAGCAGTAGCTGGATTGCACTCGTTTCTCACAATCTTATCTCCATCTGCGTACCACGCGATCTCGTCTCCTCTTTGAAACTCCCTCTCACTAAATTTGAATAAATAAATACCAAAAGAACAAAACGATCACATTACCAAATAAATTAAACACAAAAATGAAATAATTCAATTTCCGCTGATAGATCTAATAATTTCAAATCAGATCTGTTATTATACCTCAATGGCCGGAACCGAATAGTGACCGAGATGCTGTCGCCGGATCTTTGCGGCGCATCTAACGGCTCTGCAATCAAATCCTCAGACGGAAAACTGACCGGCGGTACCGCGCGTGCACTGTAACCGCGAGGACCGGGGTACATTGAATCGGAGAGAGACCGACTCGGCGTCATGGATCGGGAACCGAGACCGTTCCCGGGGTTGATGTACGAGGAAGCCGAGGAAGAGCACGAACGAGGCATAAGCCGATTGTTCATGAACGAAGATGAAGTCGACGACGTCGACGAGTACGGACTCGACGGCTTCCGGTACGAGAACGGTGAATTGCTACGAGCTCGCGACGAGGAAGCCATCCGAGTTTTGAGCTGAGTTGACTCGGCGAGTCGGTGCCTCGAACGAGCGAATGAGTGGAGCAAAGAATAGAAAGAAGGAGAAGAGAATGTGTCAATGAACTCACATGGCTTGATACACAAAAGCAAAAAACATTGTTTTATTTTTATTATTCATTTTTAATTTATTTTTTTTAATTATTTGCGCTTTATAGATTTAGCAATTGAGATTTTTGTTTCTTCTTCTTTAAGGCAAAGAGATAGTTGCAGGGAAACGTGAAGAAGATTTCTCCCTTGATGACTGGGGAGAGACTGAGACTGATGAATTTTTGCCTCTTTTTTTTTTTTTTTTCATTTTTTTTAATAGATAATTTATATTTTATTATTAAAATTATGATAAATAATAATTACATATTTTATTATTTTTCCATCAATCAATTAAAATTTTGACAAAAAATAATAAAAAAATAGATTTTATATAATTTGAATATTAAAATATTATTCCATCATAAATTTAATAATAAGATATAATATTTCGAATTTATAATATTTAATTATTATTTTATGATAAATTTAATAATAAATGTAAATAACATTTTTCTAGGTGAAAGAATAGAGACGAGTTAGTTGTTAGTAGGGGGTGACGTGGACAGCGAGGGTGGGCCCGCGAAGTTAAGGAATTTTAAAAAAAATGAAGTGCTAAAAATGAGCGGGAATAATCGTAGTTGTTAATTACGACGACAAAAAAAGGGACATTTTGAATGTGGTGTATGATTGTGGTAGTAAATTACGGAAATACCCAATATCATGGGGGAAAAGGAAAAGCTGTGGCTGTGTAGAGGCGCAGGAGCCTCGTGCGCAAAAGTAGCGGGCTACCGTTTGTTTGTATTTGAGAAGATAACGACATTTCTGCACCTAACAAAATAAAATAAATTATTTTGTCCGAAAAAATAAAAAAAATAATATGTAATTTAATTTGGGCAAAGGTCCCACATTTTTAAGCTTACGATTTTTAATTTCCTAATGATATATACTTAGAAAAGTACAAAAATTACCATGTGATTTCGCTCATTTGTGAAATTAGGATTGTAATTTTTTCATGGCAAAAGATTATCCTATGATTTGACATCAAAAGTCGGTAAAACTAATAACACCGTTAGTGACTACTGACATGACATGATGTGAAAATATTAAATAATAAAAATGCCCATGTCATATCATCACACACTAATGGTATTATCAGTTTTGCCGGCTTTTATTAATGGACGAATTTATAAGATAATCATTTGTCACAAAAATAAAATCATAGTCTTGATTTCGCAAACCAACTAAACCATAAGGTGTAATTTATATTTTTCTCTATATTCTTGGAATATTTTAAAATATATTGTATGTTATTTAATTTAGTGGTGGCTACATCTTTATAACATATATTTGAAGGAGCACTTAGTGGTTAGTGCTTCTTTATGACATATATTTGAATGTGTACATTTCGGCACTTCAAAATCGAGATTTTATTGTATGCTTTGGATCCGATCCAGTCTGCACGATTTTGTTTTTCCCCAATTCAACGTAAATTTAGGTATCTTTATGAAATACATGTGGGAAGCTTCTTATTTTCAATTTGGGAACAAAATCATGCGGTGCTCAAATCACATGGACCTCTTAAGTCCGAAACGGATAATAAGACATCGATTTTGGATATCAAAATATGCACCTTTAATATTTATAACATTATAACTTTCAAAAATAAGTATTATGTTCGTTAGAGTCTTATTACTTATTTTATTAACTAAAGATGTTAATATATTAATACATATAGTTGCACAGCCACTAGGAGATAAACGGGGTAGTCGCATCTGCTCAATTTGAAAATTTATTAAAAAATTTATTATAAATTAATAAAAAAAAAATTGGTATGTTAATGAGATAATTTTGCTTTGTCATTATTGAAATAAAGAGTATCTATTATTTTTAGGAAAAACCCACCTTGAGGCCCTTGTACTCTCAATGTTTTTTACATTGCACCCCTGTATTAAATTTTCTACACATTGCACCCCTGTACTCTCAATATTTTTTACATTGCACCTCTGTACTAAATTTTCTACACATTACACCCCTGCACTCTCAAAAAATTGACATTCCACCCTTATTTTAACGGTAAGTTAACAGAGTTGAGAAATATTCTAACATCACCCACCCTTATTTGTGTCAAATCCGTCTGGTTTAGTAAGAAGCACCTATGCTAAAAAGAGAAGAGCTAAAAAAATGGGTGTTTGCTATAAATGTGCACGCATGACATGTAATACTAGTTGTCGTTCTTTAGGAATGATGTCTAATAACCGTGAAGCATCTTTGTTTATTTTTTGTTGTTCATTAATAACACTCCAAGATTGTAGTTTTGATCTAATTTTTGTAATAAATTAGTTGGATTTTTGAATGTATCGGAAGGAGCATAATATTTATGCGCCCTAACATATAGTTATGCGTCCTAGCATAACTTCAAAGTAAAAAAATTTGCTCGGTCCAATCCGAAATAAGGGTGGGTGATGTCAGAATATTTCTCAACTCTGTTAACTTGCCGTTAAAATAAGGGTGTAATGTCAATTTTTGAGAGTGAGGGGTGCAATGTGTAGAAAATTTAGTACAGGGGTGCAATTTAAAAAACATTGAGAGTACATGGGTGCAATGTGTAGAAAATTTAGTACATGGGTGTAATGTAAAAAACATTGAGAGTACAGGGGCCTTAAGGTGGGTTTTTCCTTATTTTTATTAAAATCAAAATTTCCTACGATTTGATAAATCATGAGTGTGTGATAGACGCTCGTGGTTTTAGATCAGAATGGTAGGGATAGAAGATACTCTCCATATAATGGCACTGTAGTCACAACGTGACGTTGTCAACGTCACTAAGGGTGTACTTTGTTTGTAATTTTTGGAGGATGAATGGAGAATAAGGAAGGAAATAACCATTCCCTTGCTTAGTTTGTATTTTTTAAAGGGTGAATAATCAGGATCATTCTCCCATCATTTACTATTGATTCTCCATAATTCATTCTCTATTGAAATGTGAGAATGCTCAAACTTACATATAAAATCATGTCCAAATGTATAAAATCAAATTTATCCTTAATGAAAATGAAGGTCAACTATTAGATAAATAAATATTAACTATTGGATTAAAATCTTAAACTATTTATTTATTTTCCACCATTTACTTCAATTTAAAAATCTGCAAGTATCATATTCATAAATTTTCTCTTCAACACTCCTCTAATTCTTGTACATCCATGGTAGTTTTTATATCAATAATAAATCTATAGATTTTCATCCAAGGTTATTAATGGTATTGCATGTAATATATATATATATATATATATATATATATATATATATTATAAAACTCAAACTCATGATCTATTGCTAATTTAAATCAAATAAGATAATATATATTTTCGCCCAACCTCATAATCCGTTCATTTTTAGTGACAGACTCGCCTCATTCCCACATCAAAAAAATAGGAACCAAGCACACCCTAACAACCGCGACAATTTTGTCTTCACGTTTCCGCATCCGCCAGTGAGGGTGTGTGAGAGTAGATTGATGGATCATGCGATAAATTATGTAATATTGTGTCGTAAGCACGGGCAATATCCAGTATATATAATATAATATAAATATATTTATATTATCTCTCTTCTACTAATAGAATATGATTTTTATATCACATCATTATCATTACTTATAATTATTTTTAAATTAAAATCATATAACAAAAGTGAACCCTTTCAATTTGATTAAAATAATATAATCTTATTTTTATTTAAATAATCTTTTAGAAGATAACTTATTTATTACTCTTTGATGAGTGGTAAATGTATCACTATTTCTCACTCATTTGACCTAATATTTTGTATAGTTTCTTGAGTATTGTGAATATTTTGATGTGTTTTGTGTTATTTTGTAGATAAATAAAGTTTCAGGACTCTCTGGAAGCAAGTTGGGGCCAAAACAGTGAAAAACATACAAAAGGTCAAAATCATCTTTTGGCGAGTCGCGACCGCTAATGTGTGTCGGACATCTGCTAAAATGCGTCGGGACACGTGGACCAATCAGAGGGGTTCTGCTAAAATGTGACGGATGCTAACATGCGCTGAATCTGCTAACTTGCGCCTGCAACGTGTCAACATCACAACAAATCATGCTAACGTGCTCCGGACACGTGTCACCATCACATGCTGCCGACAATCGCCATCGCCACATGTCGCCTACGTGTCAGCCACGTGGTGTCCACATCAGTCACATGCCAAGTCAGATTGCCACGTGTCAGCCACGTCATCATCAACCAATCATCTTATGCCACATGTCATAATCACACGGTGCCGATAATCAATATTGCCACATCATCACCACGTCAGCATAATCATTGAGTTGCCGACGCCCTCTGCCACGTGTCACCTTATCGCGAATCCAAGTGCCACGTGTCGTCACCTCCGCAAGCCACGCCGCAAATCACGGCGCGTCGCAACGCGTGACGCGTGAAGCCTGTCGACGCCTATAAATTCAGCTCAAAATTTCAGTTTCAGATGTACATTCCTCTCTCTAATTCCTTGAGAATAATAAGGAGTTTGTATCTAGTTTGTTTAATTTCAGTTCTGTAATTAATTTTATTTACTTTTTGTAATAGTAATTTACTTTCTTTACTTTTTTAATTTTTACTATTCAACAATGAGGAGGTAACTTCCCCCTACTATGGTGAAAGGTAAAGCTTTTATTATTGCTAATTATATTAATCTTCATTAATTATAATATAATAACTATTTAAAACTTGACTTAATAAGTATACCGCTATATTGGCCGGTTGGTAATTGATATTAAATTGGTTTTAACCTGACTAAGCAAGGATACCACCTGGTTCGTCGGTTGTAATTAATTATTAATTTGACTTAATCAGGTTACCGCATATATGGCTGGTTGGTAATATCACACAAGTTAATACATTATATTAATGGAGATATCTAAAATAATAGTAATAGAAATTGATCTTTTAACCCCTAGCATTTTATTTCATTGTACTTTTACCTTTTAATTTCCAGCATTTACTTTTCGGCATTTTACGTTATGTCTTTTATTTTTAAGTTTTTACTAATTGTAAATATATGTCGTAGCTAAGCCTGTTATCTGGGGTTGTGATGAAATCCAATATCACCGGTTTATAAGGGGTTATTTTATAGTTTGGGTAATATAAAGGTTTACTTATTAAGTTTTAAGCTTAATGCGTCTTGTTAACTGGCTACTAATAAGATTGATCTGGTAAACTTAAAATAAACTTGATGAATGAATTTTAGGTTTCAGTATTAGACTTAATAGCCCACGATCTTCCTTGAGGATTGATAATCCTTTAATATATTTCCTTACATGATATACATATACCTGTCGGGCGGGGGTAACCACAATTGGAACTTAGTCTTAATGAATCTAGATAATTTGATTGACATAAACATATGATTTAATTGGGTTATACTGAGTATTTACATCCGACCATCGACAGAGGCTTTTGCATAATTTCGTGTTCCAGGTTAGTAAACCAATATATTACACAAACATTAAATAATCATTTCATCTTTAAAAAGATATTGGAAGAAATCACAACCCTTGATAGTTTAATAAATTTGAATTTTCATCAACCAACTTTCGCGCCATTTTATTTACTTGTTTTAAATTTAAGTCACCATTTCAATCAAACAATCAATCTGTTAGATGCTTGTAATCATTTGACTTCATAAACCTAATAGCTTATGTATTAAGTCCTCGTGGGATCGATAATTTTTATACCACTTGAACGATACGTGCGCTTGCGTTATACGCGTGTGATTACATACCGGTCAAGTTTTTGGCGCCGTTGTCGGGGACTTAGTTATCTTTCAGTATTAGTTTTGAGGTTAGATATGTTACTTGTATCTAATTTCTTTTTACTTATTGTTTTTATTTTCATGTGTTTCAGGTTCTCAGACACTACATGAGACGAACCAGAAGCTTTGAACTCCGACTGCTTGATCCAGAAATTGAAAGAACCATCAGACAGTTGAGAAGGGAAAGGCGAAAAGGCCAAAAAGCAATTGTTAACATGGAACCTAAACCTTTGAAAGTTGCACCACCAATTCTCATTCGAGACAGAACCATTACAGTGGTTGACGGCTTCATTTACTGTATTGTACTTCCTCCATTACCTGCAAATACGTGTGACATCAAAACATGCATTCAGATGATTCAGCAGTCAGTGCAGTTTGGAGGGAACGCCACTGAAGATCCTAATGCCCACATCAGCAACTTCCTGGAAGTTTGCGGCACTTTCAATTACAACAGAGCAGCTGAAAAAGCAATGAGACTGTGAGTTTTTCAATATTCCTTGAAAGACATAGTAAAGGCTTGGCTACATTCACTACCAGCAGGTTCCATTACAACTTGGAACATAATAGCCACCAAATTCCTTGAAAAGTACTTTCCACCAGCCAGAACAGCAAAACTGAGGAATGACATCACATCATTTGTACAACATGACTCAGAAACTCTCTACAAAGCTTGGGAAAGGTACAAAAATTTACTCCGGAAATGTCCTCACCATGAGATTCCAAAATGGCTTCAAGTCCAAACTTTCTATAATGGACTTTCTGGACTGATGAAACCACAATTGATGCTGCTGCTGGAGGAGCTTTGATGGCAAAATGAGAAGATCAAGCCTGGGACCTAATTGAATAAATGACTAACAACAATTCCTTGTGGCCAACAGAAAGGAGCATGATCAAGAGAATTGCATGAATTTATGAAGTTAGAGCCAACTCAGCAGTCAACGCCAAGCTGAATCAGATATGCAAATTCATGGAGACTCTCAGCACGCAAAACAATATTGGATCCACAAGTTCACCTTATGGATGAGGACCAGAGCCAAATCAACAAGAAGAGACGGTGAATTATGTCAACAATTTCAACATATAGAGGAACAATCCATATTCCAACACCTACAACCCAGGGTGGAGGAATCATCCCAATTTTTCATGGAGCAACAATTCAGGGCAGAAGAACAATCCACCATCTGGAAACAAACTATCCACCATCTGGATTCCAACAGCAAAACAAAGGTCAGGAACATGAAAAAGAACCAGGAATAGCGGAAGTGTTGACTCAACTAAAAAAATATGATGCAATGTTTCAAAATCAATCTGCCTCTATCAAAGCATTGGAGAATCAAATTGGACAACTGGCCAATGCTAGAGTTACAGACCGCCAGGAAATCTTCCCAGCAACACAAAACCAAATCCAAGGAACATGGGGAAAGAGCAATGTCATGCCATCATTTTAAAAAGCGGTATTGAGATCAACAAAGATGTTGGAATCAAGGCATCCACTGAGGAAGTTCCAAACAAAACAGATCCACGGATGGAGGAAAAAGAAGCAAATGAAAAAGATCAAGAAAATTTCACTTCACCTCCACCTTTTTCCACAGCGTCTCCAGAAAAATAAATTGGACAATCAGTTTTCTCGATTCTTGAAGATCTTCAAAAAGCTTCATATCAACATTCCATTTGCAGAAGCGTTGGAACAAATGCCCAACTATGTCAAATTCATAAAAGACATTTTGTCACGAAAGAGAATATTGTGAGATTACGAGACAGTAGCATTGACAGAATAATGCAGCGCCATCATTCAGAGGAAGCTTCCCCCAAAGTTGAAAGATCCTGGCAGCTTCAATGTCCCATGTACCATAGGAGAACATGACTTCGGTAAGACTTTGTGTGATTTAGGTGCAAGTGCTAACTTGATGCCTTTTTCTATTTACAGGAAACTGCAGATTGGAGAAACAATACCCACATCAGTCTCTCTACAACTTGCTGATAGAACGCTAGTATTTCCGAGAGGTGTAGTTAAAGATGTGCTGGTCAAAGTTGACAAATTCATTTTCCCAGCAGATTTTATTGTCCTTGACATGAAGGAAGATGAAAACGTGTCCATCATCATCGGGAGACCATTCTTGGCTACATGACGGACCATTATTGATGTACAAAAAAGTGAACTAACCATGAGGGTTCAAGACCAAGAAATAACATTCAATGTTTTCAAAGCCATGTAATTCTCGAATGATGAAAAGAATGAGGAATGTTTCAGACTTGATGTGAGAAATAGTACCATCAAGAACTCTGATGACAAGCAAAGTTCAACTGTCAAACTTAAAGCATGCAATCTGCATTTGGAGCTTGAAGATAAAGCGTATTGCACATTGAACAAGTCAAATCTTGATCTACAAGCAACTGATGAGAAACAGTTCCATCAGTTCAACAAATTAGAGGAATTCCACATACAGCCCTTCGAGAATGCCAAACTGTACAAACAAAAGGGCAAGAAGAGACATGATGATAAGTTAGTGCGCATACAACTGGAATCGGGGCAGCAAGTATTGTTAAACAAATCAAGGTTTAAACTCTTCCCATGGAAGACAAAATCACGGTGGTCAGGTTCATTCCTAATCACCAAGGTTTTACCAGATAGAGCCGTTGAGATACATGATCCCGACTCCAACAAAACATTCAAGGTTAAAAACAAGCGTGTCAAACACTACTAGGGAGAATCATTTGAGCGATAAAAAAAAGTGTCACACTTTCAGATTCAGCCTAACGTTCGAGAAGTCATGTCTAGCTGACGACTTTAAACTTAGCGCTAGCTGGGAGGCAACCCATGCAATTTCTGTATATATTGTAATTTTGGTGTGTTTTATTTTTGTGTGTTTAATTTTTGCAAGTAAAGTCATTTCACGATGGAAGACGTTCTCGCAAATCTTCATAAGTAATTTCCTTCTCTCCCTCAAAATTCTCTGATGAAAGTTTACAAAGCTCGCTTGGAACGAATAAGATTACTGATGATAAAAGGTATTCCTACTGACATTTGTTGGATTATTGAAGCACGGGTCTGATTGGCATGTGAGTCTTCTGACTCTTTTATTTCACATTTGTCTGGTTTAGGAAGAAGCACATGTGCTAAAAAGAGAAGAGCTAAAAGAATGTGTGTATGCTATAAATGTGCTCGTATGTTTTGTAATACTCGTTGTCGTTCTTTAGGAATGGTGTATGATAACCGTGAATATAAGATTAATTTCATTAGGGATGGCTTGAGTAAGGAGTCTTTGGATGACATATCTAAGACTCTTGAGACGCATCCCAGTGGAAATATGTATCACGAAATTCGCTTGTTATACACACAATTCCGAAAAGAAAGACAACAATTAAGTCTCGGGAATCTGACTCTAAAAGACCATGTTTGCCAATTTATAAGAAAATTGGATGGGAAGCTTGTCTCTGACGCATAGACGTCAATCAAGCATTTACTTTATTGTAAATATTATTTTCTTTGTATTTATCTAATAATTGTGATTTATTTTGTTATTTTCTTTTATTTTCTCTGAAAGGATCCAGACTTTTTTACTTTCACGATATATTTTACTGTTTGACTAATAATTATCATTTGGCAGGTACTAGTGCTATTATTACTCACCAACTTTTCAGATGTTATAAATTCAACTCATCATTGCACTCTTGAAGGCATCCAGATTTGAGAGAAAAGTATACAAAAAAAAAAAATTGGAATCTACTTCAAGAAGACAAGTTGAAAACATCTGGTGTTTTTGCGGTACTAGTGTTGGTACTAAGCCACAATACATAGAGGCAGTACAATAATTGGGTCGAGTCATAGTTGAGAAGAATATGAACTTTAGTATATGGCGGTGGCAATATTGATTAATGGGGATCGTTTCAAAGGCCGTACAGGAATGAGACAGTCCAGTTCTGGGAATCATCCCAAACCATTGGCGGAGGCGAATCTTATTGGACCATCAAACGGAGAGGAATTAATTGTGCCAGATGTAGGCATTGCATTTTTGCATGTGAAAACCCGATGATGAGCCTCATTTGGAGGCACTATCTTTTAAGTCACGGAAATCGCGGGAAACAGACGTCAGAAGGGAAGAGTCAAGAATTGACGGTTGTGTCGGATTTAGTTCACGTGTTTAGCTTCGGGTTCGCTGTTGGATCTCCGTTTTAAAACTTAACCTTAGCCCAAGCCCATTAAATCACATCCAGAGAAATAATTAATATATGTCACAAACCAATAATAATTAAACATTTAAAATATATGTCACAAATTAAATTTAAATTAAATATAAGTAAATTAAATTAATTAACTCACAAATGTAAACTAAATTGAAATTAAATAACTAATTAAATTAAATGTTAAATCTAAAAATCACAAACCAATTAAATTAATTAAATTAAATTCTAATTCAAATTAAATAAACAAATTAAATATTAATCAAACAAAATACCAAATTAAATAAAACAAATAAAATCTAAATAATCACCTACCAAAATAATAAAAAATACTTACCAAGATTAAATAATTCACTTCCAAATTGAAATCAATCAAAATAATTTAATTCCTAATTTAATAAATCACTCACCTAATTAAACAAATCAATCACCTAAATTAAAGAATTCCCACCCAATTACATATTTCTTACCTAAAATAATACACCCAATTAATTGATATTATTTCCTAATTAAGCCATGCAAACCCTAATTGATTCCCCTCACTATATAACACACACTAAACTAAACCCTAAGCTACGAATCTCCACGGCAAAAATACAAAAAAATATAACCCTAAGCTTCATCATCAACCTCTCATCAACTCACACGGCACACACAGACCAGCCCCTCACAAACACAAAAAAAAATATAATAAACCCTCATCAGCCACACCCAAAAATTGACCACTAACCAAAGCCTTCATCACGCATCAACATTTGCACTCACCACTCAACTCTCACGTAACTTCCCCATTCATCGGCGCATAGATAGAAAACCTCACAAATCAAACACGTTGCTTCCCTTCAACAGACCCTAGCACTCAGCGCCTCAAGCCTCCATCCATTGCCTTTACTCCACGCCATACCTCACGCTCAATCACCAACAAAACAGCCCTAATTCACACCAAAATAAGCCTCAAATACAGCCCTAAAGTCGCACAAAACACCCCCTAAACACAGCCCCAATTGCATGCCTAAAACAGTCCCAAAACCCACTGCACTGCTTCACAAAACTGCCGCACTTTGCCCCACTGTTCTGCCCAGTTTTTGTGCGATTTTAACCCATCAAAACAGCCCTAAAATCACCCCAAAACTGCACTAAAAAACTGCAAAACACACCCCCTAAAAAACCGCAACCAATACCCCTCCAAAAATGCTCAAAAACAGTAGCCTAATCGCCAAAACAGTGAACAAACGAGACCTGAAACAGTAAGCAGAAACCGCGAGGAAACAGCAGCAAAACGGAGTAAAAACAGCGGGGAAAACAGTGGAACAACAAGTTAAGACGCTAAACAAGTGAACCAGAAAAGTTGCGGAGTGATAGCTCTTCCGACGGTTGTAAACGCGAGTCCGGAAGACGACTTAAAAGGTTAGACCTGAGGGTACCTTTCAAACCTTTTTTATTTGATTTTTATTGATTCTTTTATTTGTGTTTTAATCATTTATTGAATATTGTTTGCATGTGATGTGTGTTGTGGCCATTGATTAAAACGGGAAATACGTCGTCTCTCGTGGTATATAGGATGGAAACCCAGACGTAAATTCCGTAGCCGATTCCGAATGGACGGTAGTGCGGTCTGTACTTGGGATACAACTCCACGTACCACTTGAGTAAATGGCGTATATTTCGCTTTATGTTATTTTGATTATTCTCACTTTATTATTTCGTCTTTTAATTTCTGTATGTTATTTATTTATGTTATGATGCGATCGAGCGCATGGGCTTAGTAAGTGGAATGAAATGTCCCTTATGGGGAAGGGTCAAAGCCCTTTACCACGATGCTTTGCCGCGCCGGTTGATGTGTGTTCGGTTGAATGCAAAATACGTTCAATCGGACATACTAAGTTTGATATGATTGTCTTTATTTTTGTATGTATGATGCGATTGAGCGCATGGGCTTAGTGAGTTAGTCCAAAGGTCCCCTCTTTGAGAGACGAAGAGCCTAAAAGGCCACCTTTGTGACACTACTTCGCTGCGCCGGACGAAGTGTGTTTGGGTTGAATGTACGTTCAATTGGGCATACGAAGTCCTACACTTTTATTGTCTTTATTTCATGTATTGTGATGTGACGCGCATGGGCTTAGTATGTTGGTCTAAAGGTCTTCTCTTTGAGAAACAAAGAGCCCCAAAAGGCCACCTTTACGGCAGTACTTCGCCGCGCCCCCCCCATTATCTTGTTGTTTAGTATGACGTATTCTTACATGACCATGCATCATATCACATTGCGCATGGGCTTAGTATGTTGGTCTAAAGGTCCTCTCTTTGAGAGACAAAGAGCCTAAAAGGCCACCTTTACGGCAGTACTTCGCCGCGCCTCTTTTATTTAGTTATTCGCTTCATAACGTCTTTTCGAAAATTCATGCATCATATTGCATTGCGCATGGGCTTATCAAGTGAGATCAAGGGTCCTCCACTTTGAGGGGTGAAAATGCTTGAAAGCTACCTTTTGCTACAATGATTTGCCGCGCCCCTTATCTGTTGTTATGTACAAGAAATCATATATTCATATGTTCATGTATGTGTCATGTTGTTTACTGCATTTTGGAGGTCATTGCTATAACCCTTCGAACGCGTTCCGAAACGCCGCACGAACGCATGTTTTCTGTCTGGTCCCGTTCGAACGCGTTATCAAACGCTATACGGACGCGAACCTTCTGTTTACCGTTCGAACGCGTTTACGAACGCTACACGAACGCGAATACACTGAATTGAGTCATTTTCATCACATGTGCGTTGTGTCTATATCTATCTTCTTTTGCACCATGTCATAGCATGCTCACTTTAATGCCTAATTGCATCCCTAAGCGTCTTTTTGCATTATGTACTTAGTTGACCCTTTTATTTGTGCATGGACATGTAATGGCTATTTGTTTATTATATGTCTATGAAATCACATGTTCACCATCATTTGATTCGCCTTTATGTGTGCTTGTGTGGTTAGTATGTGCTTGCGTTTCCATGAATACAACATGCCAATGAAATTGTCTGTTTGTTGATTTAATGTACTTTTAAGCATGCAATCTTATATGTGAAATACATGTATATTTAGGCGCATATTTTATTTTATAAATGTGAATTTAGAAGCATGATACCCTTAGAAATAAGTGTTACTTCAGCTTGTTTAAATTATTATATAATCCTTTCATTACAAGTGACATGAGTAAGGGACCATTCCGAACCCAACGGTTTGAGGTCTTCCCTTGCGAGGGGTGAGTGCGGCCTTAAATCTTTGTCCCGGTTCACACCGGGTGGCGACTCCATATTATTTAGTACTTCCCACAGATATCCTAGTGCCGTGAGCCTAGAAACGGCGTCGCCCAGGTCCTGTTGTCCTACACCAGATATGTCTGAACCACTGGTAGAAATGATTAATCGTGCTGATGCTTTTATTACTTTGTCTGTTGGCTTGGGTACATTGGAGGAAATCTTTACAGTACTATCTTGGGCGAACTTGAACATACACCATAAACCAATTGGATTGTTCAACGTAGATGGATTCTAGGATTTTCTTTGTGTATTTCTTGATGATGCCCGGAGAAATGGGTTCGTGCCAAAACCTTTAAAAGAACTCATCTTCACTGCCAGAACTGCTCCATATTTAATTGACCAAACCTTAGCCTTTGAACCACAAATTAACCATATCATTTCCAAGATAAACTGGTCTGATAATGATTGTGGTAAAAAATATCGGATAAATCTGGATCTTAACCTTTAATTTTCATTTTAGAGGTAGAATTTCAGCTAACCAGGTACTATCTTCTAAACTCATCTTCTACTTTTTAAGTTATTGGGGACAATGTCTCATTTATGTTTGGGGGTGGGGATTAGTTGTAGTGTTTTGTTGTTTTTATTTTTAGTCCAAAATTTTCGAAAAAATTACAAAAATCAAAAAAATATTTTGTGTTTTTATGTTTTTAATTTGATTAATCGGGTGAAATTGGTGTAAGATAGCTGTGTAAGGAGTTTTCACTCCTGAGACGTATCTCAACCTATTTCGGAACAAGTTAATTTTTTTTATTTCCTTTTGAATTATTTAATTTGTGAATTCTCAATAATACTGACTAAAATGAATCTTCATACACTCAGTTGACAGGTATTATCAACATACATGGTAACATACGGACATGAGTTGTAATTGACGAGTTCGTGCTCTAGTTTAATTGGAGGAAACATCTAAAAAAAAGCGATGGGATAAAAAAACGTATGAGATCCGAGTTATTAAGTCCGTAGGGGTGTTTTAACACCTAGTGCCCTAAAACCAACTGGTTTGGGAGCCACTGGCCCAAAACTTTCTACATGGATCAAATATGTTATAAAAAATTATATATATCTGAAGTCTGAGTAATTAAGTCTGTAGGGGTGTCTTAATACCTAGTGCCCTAAAGCCAACTGGTTTGGGAGTCACTGACCTAAAGCTCGCTACATAAATGTAAGATATTGTATTTAAAAAAAATCAGAAAAATCAGAAAATTATTTCATTGCTTAAAAAATGTGTGAATTCTGATATAACTCTAGGACAAAAATATTACCTTCTTTTCAACTACACTTGTTACTATTGTGGGCAAAAATGAGTTGATTAATATTTTGTTGGCTGTGTGTATGGAGAATGATAAAAATAATCGAAGAATTTAGTTATTCAGTAATTTAGAAAGAAATAAAACAACTCTAAACTTGGATAAGAAGTTTCACATGTTTAGTCACTAACTTGTTTATTCTATTTTCTCTTGTCTTTTTGCTTTTGTGTGCATTAGTTTTACTATCTTTTTACTTTTGTAAAACGTTTGTGGGTATCGTTGCTGTAAGCCCTCACGAGACTACAACTCGTCCACTAGGGACGGGACACCTAAGAGTTTTAAGGCTTGTTGCATACGCTAAATGCAACCGTGTTCCCTACAAAAGTGGCTTAGTTTAAATTTATTTTAAAGATGTTTATGTTATTTTATTTTGTTGTTTTGCTCGAGGATTAGCAAAATGTTAGGTCTGGGGGTGTGATGAGTGGTAAATGACTTAGGGGTGGCAATTTGGGTCAGGATTCGTTTATTTGTTCGATTCGATTCGCTTTAAAGCGAATATGGATTTGGAAAATTGGATTCGTTTAATAAATGGGTCAATTCGATTCGATTCGTTAATAAACGAATCGAATCCGAATTTGAGCTCTTTAATTCGTTTATTCGTTTAGAATTCATTTATTAAACGAATCATAAACAAATCGAATTTGAATCCAATTCGTTTAGTATCCGTTTAATTATATTACAAATTTAACCTTAATTTTATTTATTATATTTATTAAACATGAGGGATAATTTAGTAATTTCGTATATTTAACTGAAGTATATAAACTCAAAACTA
>SKCR01053577.1:0-29882 GCA_019454045.1 Zanthoxylum bungeanum | reverse complement strand
TTGTAAAAAGATATTGGGACCCAAATGCTATTAACCTAATATGTAAAAGTTAGTGTTATTATATACAATAATAAACCCACCGTCTTGTTTCTGCATCTTCATCTCTCATCTTCCACAACTTATATTGAAAAGTGCTTTTCCCCATTTCATATCCTGAACTACTACCACTCAGCCTCATCTGATTCTGATAACTTTCTCTCTCGCAAGCACAACAATAAACAAACATGGGATTTGATGAAGAAGCAGGATCATCCTCATACACACTGCCACCTTACCCAAGAGAAGATACTCCAATTTTAGCCAAATCAAAGCCTCTCTCTTCTCAATCCAAGACCTTTGCTAATGTTTTCATAGCCATAGTTGGTGTGCAGGCGTATTAGGCCTGCCTTACACCTTCAAGAAAACTGGATGGATCATGGGATCCTCATGCTCTTCTCTGTTGCTGTCTTGACGTACTATTGCATGATGCTTTTAGTTCACACTCGTCGCAAGCTTGAACCCATCATGGCTTCTCAAAATCGCATCTTTTGGCGATCTTGGCTTCACTGTTTGTGGTTCAATTGGTCGTGTCACTGTTGATGTAATGATAGTCCTTGCACAAGCTGGTTTCTGTGTTAGTTATTTAATTTTCATTGCTAATACTTTAACTCATATGATTAATAGCAGTACTTCACAAAGTATTCTGGGGTTTTTGTCTCCCAAGGCTTTGTATATTTGGGGTTGTTTCCCTTTTCAATTAGGGTTAAATTCAATTCCAACTTTGACCCATTTGGCTCCTTTGAGTATTTTTGCTGATATTGTTGATCTTGGAGCTATGGAATAGTGATGGTTGAAGATGTTATGATTTTCATGAAACAAAGGCCTGTTTTGAAGACTTTTGGTGATTTTTCTGTTTTTTCATACGGTATTGGTGTTGCTGTTTATGCCTTTGAAGGAATTGGCATGATATTGCCATTGGAATCTGAGACTAGAGACAAAGACAAATTTGGGAAAATATTGGGATGGTGTATGGCATTCATTTCTCTGTTGTTTGGTTCATTTGGTGCATTGGGTTACTTTGCTTTTGGTGAAGAAACCAAAGATATAATCACTACCAATTTTGGTGCTGGATTGGTGACAACTTTAGTGAATGTGGGTCTATGTGTGAATCTGTTTTTCACCTTTCCATTGATGATGAATCCTGTTTATGAGGTTTTGGAAAGAAGGTTCTGTGATTATAGATACTGCTTGTGGTTGAGATGGGCAGCTGTTTTGGGTGTGAGTTTGGTTGCTCTGTCAGTGCCTAATTTTGCAGATTTCTTGTCACTTGTGGGCAGCAGCGTGTGCTGCATACTGGGTTTTGTGTTGCCTGCTTTGTTCCATTTGCTGGTGTTCAAGCAAGATCTGGGCTGGAATGGGATTGCTTTAGATGGTGCTATTCTGGTTTTTGGTGTGATTATTGGAATCTCAGGAACCTGGTCTTCGCTTATGGAGATTTTTGCACCCATGGCGTAACCATGTTTTACACAAATGTTATTGTTCATTAATTTTGGTACTTACCAGAAAAACTTTACTTCTTCTTGTTTAATGTGGTTGAAAATTATCATCAGTTGTAACGAAAATCTAGTACAATCAATTGCCGAAATTTTTACTAGTTCGGTACAGCGCCAATGTTAATCATTTTTTAAGTTCCGTACTTGTCTTTTAATTATTTTTTAATAAGGATATAGAGATTAAGAGATAATAAAATATAATTAAATCATCATTATAATCCGCACTCATTTGCCAACTAAGTACAAAAAAAAAAAAAAAAGTCCAAGACTGCAATCAAATCAATCCCTAAGGCACCTGTTCGACAAACGGGCTTGTCCCAATCTCCATCCCAATCAGACTTTCCGAATTCCCGGTTGCCAGCATTAACGATGGATTGTTTTTTTTTGTTAGTATACTCTTGTCGATAAATTTCGATGGATTATCGATATATTAAAAAATAATGTTGATGGAAAATTTTGCAGCTAAAGCTTTGGAATAGTTCAGTAAGGGTAAATAGGGGAGATCCCCTCACCCGGAAAACAACGCGTATGTCAACTCTCAAAGGCCGACCACATTAAAGTATAGACCGGCCATATCAGGAGCCCGGTAGCTCAGATTCAATTCATTGCTACATCCAGTACCACGGAAAATGGGTCGGATATTTCAGATCAGGTCGGAAGTAGTTCGGGTAGTTCGGCAGATTATCTGACCGACCTCATGACGACCGATGTAGGATTAGGGCAGCTGGACTTTTCCCTCCCAAAACTCTCACATCCAAAATTCAAGCAGGCTGTCATCATTAATGAAAAGGGTCTGACAGTGCACTTTTACCGCGTGATGTGACAGGAATTCATGGGGAAGGGTTTACTTTCGGCGACGGCAGAATGGGGAAGTGAACTTGTCAAATCGCCGAAATTTACAAATCTTCAAGGTTGACATTATGAAGAGACGGGAACAGTGCCACAAATTGAGTATATAAAAAAGTTAGATCACATTTGTAAGGGTTATCAAACTTTTCATTTTGAAAACTATTTGTAAAAGAGAAGCAATCTGCTCGTTTTTCATTAGACCTTCACTAACACAGGTCGGTCGAGTTCAGTTTAGCAAAAGAACCCTCATCCCACTTCGTGACCGTGGACGTAGGTTGGATAAGTTCCACTGAACCACGTTAAATCTTCTCTTTTCGATTTCCTTGTGTGTCTTTTGTTATTCGTCAAATTTGTTTTTGGTCTCCCCATAACCAAACAAATTCAAGGTTGAGGGAATTTTATCTCGGGGGAGTTATCCCGAAACTGCCCCTAGGGACGAAAAATCAGCCGTCAATAGTTGGCGCCGTCTGTGGGGAAAGAGCAAAGAGCAGATTACGTAGTGAGACGATGGCGGAGGATGGGAACCACAGGTCATCGGAGAGTTCAATAACAGAGTGGATGGGAAGGATGAAGGAAAGTATGCGAAAGGATAGAGAGGAGAACTAGACGCTCCTAAAGGCCATGATGGATAAACTGGAGAAACTAGAAAAAGCGAATGACGAGAGGCTGGAGGCTGGACCAAGTCTGAGGAGGAATGAGATAGCGGAAGGGAAAAATGTGGTAGACCTGAGCGGTGACAATGAATCTGGGAGGATGGAGCCACAGAGGGTGAGGTCAGTGGTGATAGCGAGCCCCGCCAACGGAAAGAGTGTTGGGGGAGAAGAAGAAATACAAACGTGGAGTCATCAAGTAATAGCCTACGCTCTAAGAGGGAGAATGTAGAGGTATGTGAGATGGGAGCGAGGTAACTAGCCAAGCGCACGGTAATCGAGGCAACAAAGTGAAGATGTAAAAGAAATAGGATGTTGGGAGGCAATGTAATGATACTGATAACCACATGAAAGCTTGGTTTAGAACAGAAATGAAAAATTGGGAGAAAATCTAAAGGTAGGTAAAGAGGATGGTCAGGACGGAGAGATAGCCTCTCCCTTTACAGAAGAAATCTTGTTGGCAGAATTTCCTAGGCGGTTCACAATGCCGTCAATAAATGCATACAGGGGTCACACCGATCCTAAGTCTCACATTGAGAACTTCGTCCTGCTAATGGAAGTACATTGAATGATGGGAGAAGCCATCTGCAAGGTGTTTCCTTTGACCCTGGGTGGACCCGCAATTCTATGGTTCAGAAGTCTAGCTCCAGGGAGCATCCGTAGTTTCTCACAGCTCAGGAAGTCGTTCATTCGGCATTTCAAAGGGGCGTGCGTTCCAAAAAAAGACAATAGGAGAGTTGAGATTGACGAAGCACAGGGATGATGAGCCTTTGAAGAATTTTATTAAAAGGTACCACAATTTGGTGCTTGAGGTAGGGGCATATGAGTCAATGGAGGCTTTGGAAAGTCTTAAATGGGCCATAAAGGTGGGAAGATTGTGGACTCACTTGAGGGTCCAGGACGTACCAGACTATGCCACAGCTCTGGAGTTGGTGAGAAAGTTTGTTTCGATGGAGGAAGAGGAGAAGGCCGCCCGAAAAGGAGGGGTATATAAGGAAAGAGTGCAGAAGCCGAAGATGCCGCGGAGGCCGGACAGAGAGTTGAGGAATCCTCTTCCCAGACAGAGGGAGTTCAGGCCGGTGCCTCCCAGCAATGTGCCACAAGAGAGGAGAACTCAGGTACAAGTAAACCATGTGACCGGAGGAGTAGGGTACACACCCTTGAACAAGCCGATGGCCCAGATCGCGAAAGAGATTCAAAGTAGGGGCCTCTTAATAGAGCCCGATCTAAGAAAGTATCTGGTATAAAAGAAGAACGAAAAATATTATTGTGTGCACCACAATATGAGGGGACACTCGGTCGAGGGTTGTAAGGATCTGCGAGAGCAAATGGAAAATCTAGCACATAACGATTATCTAAATGAGTACATTGACCAAGAGGCCATGACAGCTCGGCAACGGAGAGAGCATAAACAAACATATACCATCGTCGGGGGAAGGACGTTGGCCGGAGACTCGAACCAGTCAAGAAAAATTACTGCAGGACCCGAGGGTCAGAGATAATGTCGGTCGGGCAAACCAAGGGTATGCAAAGTGATCGGTCGGTCCCTATAATGTTCACCAACGAGGATGCACATGGGGTGAGTTTTCGCATGATGACGCATTAATAATTAAAGCAGTGATAGAGGAGCAGATGTAGACAGGATTTTGGTGGATCTGGGGAGTGCTGTCGACATAATCTCCAAAGAAGCCTTGGATGGATTGGGGATAGAGTATGCGACAGTGACCCAGGACGGAACGCCCTTATACGGGTTTGGAGGAGCAACAGTCGTCCCACTGGGAAGAATACAGTTGGCCATGATGGTCAGAACATCCCCACACCCGGACGATCATGATAGACTTCACGGTAGTAGATTGCATGAGCAGCTATCAAGTCATTGTGGGCTGGCCCTTCATGATGAAAACGAAGTCCGCCATGTCATGTTATTACTTGAAGCTGAAATTTCCCACCCGGACCGGGATCAGAATTGTGTGTGGAAGCCAGAAGGTGGCCCGGAGTTGTTTTGCCACCGTTTCGAAATAAACTCTTTGTGTTGAGGAGGGTCAGCAGAAGAAGAGAAGAAATGAGGAGTAGGAGGATGAGAAATCAGAAGAATGTCCAGATGCGCGAATCAAGAAGTTTGCCCGTTTGGGAGCGGCCGAAGAGTTGGAGTCGGTGTAACTCTTTGGCCCAAGAAAAATCATCAAGATGGGGGCAGGTTTGGAGGAAAACCTAAAGAATGATCTCCTAAAGCTCTTGAAGCAGCATGCAGATATCTTCGCTTGGGGGCATAGTGACATGCCCGGGATAGACCCTAAGTTTATCAGCCATCACTTGGCAATGGATCCTTGTCAAAAGCCAGTCAAACAGAAGAGAATGATATTCAACCAAGAACGCTGTGAGGCAATAGAGGTCGAGGTAGAGGGATTGCTGAAGGCAGGTTTCATTCGAGAGGTAAAATACCCGGATTGGGTTTCGAATGTGGTTTTAGTGAAAAAGCCTAACGAGAAATGGAGAATGTGTGTGGACTTCACCGACCTTAATAGAGCCTGCCCAAAAGACAGTTTCCTGCTCCCAAAAGTGGATCAATTGGTGGATTCAACTGTCTGTCACGGGTTGCTCAGTTTCATGGACGCATTCTCAGGTTATAACCAGGATAAAATGTGCCCCGGAGACGAGGAAAAGACTGCATTCATCACGGATCGGGGGTGGTATTGTTATAGAGTGATGCCTTTCGATTTGAAGAATGCATTGACAACGTTTCAGAGGTTGATAAACAAGATCTTTAAGCCTCTCATCAGGAAAACCATGCAAGTGTACGTGGATGACATGATAACAATGACTATGAAGCCGGAGGGTCATTTGGTCGACCTCACAGAAACCTTTGAGCTGATAAGGAAGCACAATATGAGGTTGAATCCAGAGAAGTGTGCATTTGGGGTGGCATGAGGGAAGTTTCTGGGGTATATGGTCAGCGCACGAGGAATTGAGGCTAACCCACAGAATATACAAGCACTTCTGGATTTGAAATCTCCCAAGACAGTCAAAGAAGTACAAAGCTTAACAGGTCGGGTAGCTGCGCTAAACCGGTTCATATCCCGTGAAATCGACAAGTGCCACCCATTTTTCAAATTGATCAAGAAAATTAAAAAGGATGTCACATGGACGGAAGATGGCGATGAGGCTTTCACACAACTCAAGCAATATTTGGCCCAACCTCCGTTTTTGGCCAAACTGATCCCTGGTGAGACTTTATTCTTGTATTTAGCTGTTTCTAAATATGCTGTGAGCTCGGTGCTGGTGTAGGAGGCCGATAAAATCTGAAGACCATTATATTACATCAGCAAAGCCCTGTTGGATGCGGAGACGAGATATCCGGCTCATGAACTAGTTGCATTATCATTGGTTACGGCTGCCAGGAAGCTGAGGCAATACTTTCAAGCTCACCCTATCGGAATGTATACCGACCAACCTTTAAGGCAGATCCTGCATAAACCGGAGGTTTCGAGTCGGTTGGTGAAATGGTCGGTAGAGTTGAGTGAGTACGAAATATCATATTTGCCAAGGACGGCAGTGAAAGGGCAAGCTTTGGCAGATTTTATGGCCGAGTTTACCGGGCCCCAGGTTTTAGAAATTTCGGAGACCAAGTGGGAGTTGTTCGTGGATGGATCTGTTAGTTCACAAGGCTGTGGAGCCGGGGTCGTGTTACGGAGTAATGATGGTGAAGAGGTGGTCTACGCCTTGAGGTTTGCTTTTGAGGCCACCAATAACGAAGCAGAGTATGAAGCCATTTTGGCCGGATTGAGGTTGTATACAGTGGTGGGCGTCCGAGATGTGATCATAAAGAGTGACTCACAGCTGGCCATTCAGCAGCTGAGAGGTGAGTTTTAGGCTAGAGAGCCTAATATGGTGGCGTATATGGCTAAGGTGAAGAAGTTGGCCGGAGAAATGGGTAATGTACAGTTTGAGCAGATCGGTCGAGAAAACAACCATCAAGCAGATTCGTTAGCTCGGCTGCCATCTTCCATTATATCAGAGAAGCCCAGAACCATCCCGCTGATTTGTCTACAAGAGATGAGTGTCGGAAAATCAGATGTAATGGAAGTTGAAGTAGGAGAAGAGGCCTCATGGATGGACAAGATCACTAAGTATTTGGAAACGGGAGAGACACCCGGACATAAGAAAGAAGCAAGAAAGCTGAGATACCGGAGTTCAAAGTTTTGTCTGATAGAAGGAGTGTTATACCGAAGGGGGTATACGGTGCCACTTTTGAGGTGCCTCGCAACAGAAGAAGCCGACTATGTGCTTAGGGAGATCCATGGGGGTATCTGTGGAAGTCATGTCGGGGGATAGTCTATCGCACATAAGGCATTGAGACAATGATTCTATTGGCCGACCATGCATCAGGATGGAACAAAGGTGGCCAGAAAGTGTGAGGAATGCCAGAAAAATGTCAATCTTCATCATCGGTCGGCAGAACAGTTGGCTTCACTGGTGTGCCCCTAGCCGTTCGCTCAGTAGGGACTGGATATCATTGGGCCGATGCCAGCAGGGATGGGACAAGCCAGGTACACTATTGTTGCCGTCGATTATTTTACCAAGTGGGCCATATATTTTGTAAAGAAAAATATCATCTGCCGGTTCGGGATTCCCCGGGCCATCATTACCGACAATGCGAAACAGTTTGACATCAAGGGTTTCCGAAAACTTTATAAAGATCTTCAAATTGCCTTGAGATTCGTTTCACCGGCTCATCCCAAGTCCAACGGGCAGGTCGAAGCCGCCAATAAAATGATTAAAACAAACTTGAAGGCCCGACTCGGATCTTGTAAAGGTCTATGGGTCGAAGAATTACCAAAAGTATTGTGGGCACACCAGACGAACTACAAGGATTCCACAGGAGAAACCCCATTTTCTTTGGCTTATGGGTGTGAAGCTATTATCCCGGTAGAAATAGGGATGATCACCCATCGGGTCCGGCACTTTGAGGCCGAACAAAATGAAGAACTTATCAGGAATCATCTCGATCTAGCTGAAGAAAAACGAGAGAAGTCGGCTACGAAAATAGCCGTATGGCAACAGAGAATGGCCCGTTTTTACAATAACAGAGTCCAGATTCAATCTTTCCTCCCCAGAGACTTGGTTTTGAGGAGGGTCACATTGAATACCCGCCGGCCTGAGGTAGGTTCGCTGTGCCCCAAGCAGGAAGAACCATATAAAGTTTCAGAGATTGTGAGACCGGGTACCTATCTCTTGGAGCAACTGGACGGTACCCGGCTCAGGAAGCCATGGAACGCCGAGATGCTGAGAAGTTACTTCCAGTAATCTTTTCTCTTTAAACCACAAGTAATTAGATAAGCCGGCCAGAACCTGAAAGTCACTGTAAAACCTCTCTTGAAATGACCCACCAAGAGTAGTAAGAAAGGCAGTAGGTCTCATGAATATGAACATGTTTTTCTCTTTAGAATTAAGAAACATGTCCATTTTACTTGTTTAATTAAATGCGAAAATCATGTTCAATATTCTTGGGACGTGCTCAATGTGAAGGGGTGATCGGTAACTGGGGAGGGCACCAAGCCCGTGGCACGCCAATCCCGGATGTCATTATCAAACCCCGGGTGGAAGTGTCCCGACCTAGTCTCGTTCACTTTTGAGGATTCAGAACGCATCAAAGGATGAGGCGCATGTGTGAAACGCGCGAATCCCTCGCGGCACGCCAATCCCGGGTGTCATTATCAAACCCCCGAGACCGGAGCGTCACTACCCCATGGCTCGTATTTTTGAGGAATATCTTGGGTAAACCGGACCTAGGGACGTTTCTCCCCCTACGAGTCGGCTGGTGAGTCCCGTTGAGTATCATCAGACCATCTGGCTTGGGTTTGGCCGAATGGCGCCCTTGATTACATGAGTCTCGGGTAAACCGGACCTAGGGATGTTTCTCCCCCTACGAGTCGGCTGGTGAGCCCCGTTGAGTATCATTAGACCACCTGGCTTGGGTTTGGCCGAATGGCGCCCTTGATTGCAGGAGTCTTGGGTAAACCGGACCTAGGGACGTTTCTCCCCTTACGAGTCAGCTGGTGAGTCCCGTTGAGTACCATCAGACAACCTGGCCTAGGTTGGCCGAACGACACCCTTAATTACAAGAGTCTCGGGTAAACCGGACCTAGGGAGGTTTCTGCCCATACGAGTCGGCTGATGAGTCTCGTTGAGAACCACCCAGGGAAGGCACACACGAGGTGTCCATATCCCCTGTGGGGATTTGCCTGACCACCCAGATCGGCGCATCCTTAGCCTGGTTAGCGAGGACACTGAATTGTAAGGTTCAGAATTGTGTTTTGGAGGCCTGGGGCAAGACGCTGCCTCGGAGCACCCGAGTTGTTATTTTTTACTTCTTGAATTTTTACCTGGGGTATGTGCTAAGTCACCTCAACCTTTTGTTAACTTTACTTTGTTCCAATTTTTGATTTTCGCTGGTCTGGCAAGGGGACGCCCACGTCAAGATCCTCAGAGCCTCAGAGGTTGAAAATCTTCCATTGTATAAGTCTCAAATACTCCACCAGCTCGGGGCTAGATTCGTTCAGCCGAATCTGTATTATTCCACCAGCTTAGGGCTGGATTCGTTCTGCCGAGTCTGTCATGTTTCACCAGCTCGGGGCTGGATTTGTTCCACCGAGTCTGTTATGTTTCACCAGATCGGGGCTAGATTCGTTCCGCCGATTCTACTTCGTTCCACCTTCGCCACTGCTCGGGGCTGGATTCGTTCTGCCGCATGCATTATTCCACCTGCTCGGGGCTGGATTCATTCCGCCAATGCTTTGTTTCACCAGCTCGGGGCTGGATTCGTTCTGCCGAGTCTGTCATGTTCCACATGCTCAGGGCTGGATTCATTCCACCGAGTCTGTATTGTTCCACCAGTTCGGGGCTGGATTCATTCCGCCGAGTCTATATTGTTCCACCAGCTCGGGACTGGATTCATTCCGTCGAGTCTGTTATGCTCCACCAGCTCGGGGCTGGATTCGTTCCACCGAGTCTACTTCGTTCCACCTGCTCGGGGCTGGATTCGTTCTGCCGATGCATTATTCCACCTTCTCGGGGCTGGATTCGTTCTGCCAATCCTTTGTTCCACCAGCTCGGGGCTGGATTTATTTCGCCGAGTCTGTCATGTTCCACCAGCTCGGGGCTGGATTCATTCCGCCGAGTCTGTATTGTTCCACCAGTTCGGGGATTGATTCATTCCGCCGAGTCTATATTGTTCCACCAGTTCGGGGCTGGATTCGTTCCGTCGAATCTGTATTGTTCCACCAGTTCGGGGCTGGATTCGTTCCGCCGAGTCTGTATTGTTCCACCAGTTCGGGGCTGGATTCGTTCCGCTGAATCTGTATTGTTCCACCAGTTCGGGGCTGGATTTGTTCCGCCGAATCTGTATTGTTCCACCAGTTATAGGCTGGATTCGTTCCGCCGAATCTGTATTGTTCCATCAGCTCGGGGTTGGGTGAATCCCACCGAGTCCATCTCATTGGTTTGAGGATGTAACATTCCCATAGAGCCAAGTATTACTCCCATCTCGGGGTCGGGTTACGTCCCACTGAGTACCTGACACTGACTGGAAGATAGACCGTACGAAGGCATTGAGGATGTCCTGAAAATGGCATATGGGTAGTCCTTCGTGCAATTCCGAGGATCGGCCACCCGACGGTCGAGCAACACACTTCTGATTTATATAGTTCCCGGCACCAACTCATACGCTCGTTGGAACCGAGAACTAGGGGACGGATGTTGATGGAAAATTTTACAGCTAAAGCTTTGGAACAGCTCAGTAAGGAAAAATAGGGGAGATCCCCTCACCCGGAGAACACCGCATATGTCAACTCTCAAAGGCCGACCACATCAAAGTAGAGACCGGCCACATCAGGAGCCCGTTAGCTCAGATTCAGTTCCTTGCTACATCCAGTACCACGAAAAATGGGTCGGATATTTCAGATCAGGTCAGAAGTAGTTCGGGTAGTTCGGCAGATTATCTGGCTGACCTCATGACGACCGATGTGGGATTAGGGCAGCTGGACTTTTCCCTCCCAAAACTCTCACATCCAAAATTCAAGCAGGCTGTCATCATTAATGAAAAGGGTCTGACAATGCACCTTTACCGCGTGATGTGAAAGGAATTCATGGGGAATGGTTTACTTTCGGCGACAGCAGAATGAGGAAGTGAACCTGTCAAATCTCCGGAAATTTTCAAATCTTCAAGGCTGACATCATGAAGAGACGGGAATAGTGCCACAAATTGAGTAGTATATAAAAGAAGTTAGATCACATTTGTAAGGGTTACCAAACTTTTCATTTTGAAAACTATTTGTAAAAGAGAAGCAACCTGCTCGGTTTTTCATTAGACTTTCACTAACACAGATCGGTCGAGCTCAGTTTAGCAATAAAAGAACCCCCCCACCCCACTTCGTGACTGTGGACGTAGGTTGGACAAGCTCCACCGAACCACGTTAAATCTTTTCTTTTTGATTTCCTTGTGTGTATTTTGTTCTTTGTCAAATTTGTTTTTGGTCTCCCCATAACCAAACAAATTCAAGGTTGAGGGAAGGTTGTCTCGGGGGAGTTATCCCGAAACTACCCTGGGGACGAAAATCACCCGTCAACAAATAATATCGACGGATTTCTGTTGTCATATTACTTATAGAAAAAATCGTCTTTATTTACCGATGAAATACCAACAATTTAGATGAACATTTCCCTCACTAAACCTAGCGCCAGTGCTGCTTGGAGATTGAATTTAGCGATGTAAATTTTTCGTCGTTAAAATGTTTTCTTACCAATGAATTTTCCAATTAAAATTTTCATCGATAAAGTTTACTAATTGAAAAAATACGATTATATCTCAAATTTGGTCACACAACAACCACTCTTCTTCCTCCCATCTCTCTCTCACAGAATTCCATCCAGCCACCTCACTGTCGCCACCTCTCCGAATCCACCACTAATTTGATCCAATAGAAAAGCCGCCAGAATTTGATTTTGTAAGGTTTATTTTTCAATTTCATTTTATTTTTTTGGTTTGAATTAGTGTTAGGTTATAAAGTGTCTTATTAAAAGACACTCCTGATATGTATCATTTGAGAAAGACATAAATTGGAGAGATATGTCCCTTAGAGTGAAAGCATGTAATCTTTGAATTCAAATGGTATATTGGAGGGTAATAACCTTTAAAAGGATTACATTTATAAACTAAAGTTGTGTAGACGCTGAATTTCACCTTCGGCCTATAATCGAGAATTTATATGTTAAGGCTCCAACGATCGTGCAAAACAAAGGTAAACATAGAATATAGTAGCTACCCACCAGTATAGTGGACATCGTGGGCACTCCGACGCTCAAGTCAGTGATGATGATGAACAGAAGGGGAGAAGAAACAAGGCAACTCGAGTGTGAGGGCCTGAGTTTGAATAATGAATGTTGAGTTATCAATCATCGGTGAGTGTGTCAATCCCTTGGACACCCTCTTCTTGTATAGGTTGTGACGTAGCCTCTTAGTCGGCTTAGGATTCCTTATAATAGTTGAATTTCAATCCTTATTGGAGAAGGTTGTGGAGTTGGGATTGAATTAGGAGTACCCAGATGTCCTGGGATTAGGTGTAATCCCATTTGTATTTAGATTTGTCCAAATACTTAGTTTCCTAGTTGGAAAATGATTAGTGCTAGAAATGTCTACTAAGACATCGCATAACATGGTATATGGTTCTTAGAGGCCTTTCAAGTCATATGGGTCTTTTACCCTTAAAGGTATACAGGCTCTAGGACCTAAATCTGAGTCTTGTGCATGCTCGTCTTTTAGTGACTAGATTCGCGTGGATTGGGCCTCGGTAGCAGCCCAAAACGCAATTCTAGACTAGATGAAGGCTATGAGCCATGTTTTGGCTCGAGTCTGATAAGTGGGCCTATGATATAATTACATTTGGGTCATTGGCCCAAATTTGACCCGTACAGTTTGTCTCACTCTCTAAGTCAATAAGTCCTTAGCTTGGAGAGTATTTCAACATGTATAACGTCTGAGGTTTGATCAAAGCATGTAGGTGTACCTGGATGTCGATGTCGCTTGGACCAGACGGTGGTCATGTCACGTTCGACCAAACCAAAATAAAGATCTAAGATAATCCTCAGTCGACCAGACTTGATGACGGTCCAGGAGAGTCTTTAATTGGTTGGACTAGATGAAGGCCCATAAGCCAGTATGACCTGTCGAAGGTCATAGAGAACGTACCATCAACTGGACTTGATGTAGGTCCAGGATAATCTCAAGTCGATCAAATCCGCTGAAGGTCCGGGGGAGTCTTCAGTCGACTAGACCAGATGAAGTCATAGGAACTAACTTGACCGGAAAGAAGGCCGTGGGGAATATTCTCGTCGACTGGATTAGACGAAGGTCCGGGATAATCTACGGTCGACCAAATCTGCTGAAGATCTGGGGGAGTCTTCAGTCGAATGGATCAGATGAAAGTCCAGGAACCAATTTGACCTGAAGAATGTCGTGAGGAATGTTCCCGTCGGATAAAGGTCCAGGATAATCTCCAATCGACCAAACCTGCTGAAGGTCCGGGGGAGTCTTCAGTCGACTGGACCAAATGAAAGCCTATAAACCAACTTGACCTGAAGAAGGTCACGAGGAATGTTCATGTCGACTGGATCAGATGAAGGTCCAGGATAATCTCCAGTCGACCAGATCTGCTGAAGGTCCGAGGAGTATTCAGTCGACTGGATAAGATGAAGGTCTAGGAACCAATCTGACCTGAAGAAGGTCTTGGGGAATGTTCTCGCCGACTAGACTAGATGGAGGTCCAAGATAATCTCAAGTCGACCAGACCTGCTGAAGGTGTGGGGAAGTCTTCAGTCGACTAGATCGGATGAAGGTCCAAAAACCAATCTGACCTGAAAAAGGTCGTGGGGAATGTTCTTGTCGACTGGGCTAGATGAAGATCCAGGATAATCTCTAGTCGACCAGACCTACTGAAGTTTCGGGGGGAGTCTTTAGTCGACTGGACCAGATGAAGGCTCAGGAACCAACCTGACCTGAATAAGGTCGCAGAGAATGTTCTCGTCGATAAGACCAGATGAAGGTTCATGATAATCTCCAATCGACCAGACCTATTGAATGTCTGGTGGATTCTTTAGTCAATTAGACCAGATGAAGGCTCAGAATTCAACCAGACCTGAAGAAGGTCGTGGGTAATATTCCCGTTGACTGGACCAGATGAAGGTCTAAGATAATCTTCAGTCTACCAGACCTGCTGAAGGTCCGAGGGAGTCTTCATTCGACTGATCGGTATGTGAGGTTAATGAACCAAGTGAGGGTCGGGCCTGTTAATGTCTCACCAAACCCTCTACACATTCCAACCTCCCATTGGTGTGGTGTTAGGGCCGTGGACATCATATTACACTTGTAGTGGAATGCATGGTCATCTGGTCCATGGATCCATCGTAAAGATTCATGTTTAGGGGCTAAACTTTCGTGGAAGCTCTACGGAAGTGATGACCTTTAAGAAAGAAGTTTCAAAAATTTTCCTGGCCCAACTCTTCCTCAAAGGTAGCCTCAACCCAGGTAGGCTTGAGAGAATCACTTCTTTGAACTCCTCTATCTTTTTATGCATGGTGGATGAGACTAGTTATGTTGAGTCTGCGGGATGGGGGTTATTAGTCGTCAGACGACTCTGAGCGTGACTATCAATGGTTGGTTATTGCCAACCATATTGTTGAATGTCCCTAAGATGTTGGTTGGAGTGGTAGGTTTGTTGGGGTGATCTTGTGCACCTTGCTGTTGAGAATTCGAAGCCATCTACTCCAATTGCTTCGGGAGGATGGTATTGGTGCTCCGCATCGTGAGGTTTTCCCTCCTCTAACATTCACATGCGTTCTTGAAGGGCAGCCAATTGGGCAGACCCAGAGTCTGTGGCATTTTCGTTTCCAAAATCCATGTGTGTAGGTGTGTTTATGCGGATTGTAGATTGAGAGATCTTTGCTTACTATGAATCGTCGGCGCCCCACGGTGGGCGTCAAATTTTAAACGCTGAATTTCACATTCGACCTACAACCAAGAATTTATATGTTGAGGCTCCAACAATCCTGCAAAACAAAAGTTAATGGAATGTAGAGTAACTACCCACCGGTGTGGTGGACACCGTAGGCACTCCGACGCTCAAGTCAGTGATGATGATGAACGAAAAGGGAGAAGAAACAAAGCAACTCGAGTGTGAGGGCCTGAGTTTGAATAATGAATTTTGAGTTATCAATCTTCAATGAGTGTCTCAATCGCTTGGACCATCTCTCCTTTTATAGGTTGTGACGTAGCCTCTTAGTCGACTTAGGATTCCTTAGAATAGTTGAATTACAATCATTCTAGGAGAGGGTTGTGGAGTTGGGATTGAATTAGGAGTACCTAGATGACCTGGGATTATGTGTAATCCCATTTGCATTTGGATTAGTCCAAATACTTAGTTTCCTTATTGGAAAACGATTAGTGCTAGCAATGTCTACTGAGACACCGCATAACATGGTATATGGTTCTTAGAGGCCTTTCAAGTCGTATGGGCCTCTTACCCTTGAAGTTATACGGGCTCGTGGGCCCTAAATCTGAGTCTTGTGCAAATTGATCTCTTAATGAAAATATTCGTATGGATTGGGCCTCGGTGGCAGTCAAAAATGATATTCTATGCCAGATGAATGCCATGGGCCATGTTTTGGCGCGAGTTTGATACGTGGGCCTAGGATATAATGAAATTTGGGTTATTGCCCAAATTTGGCCCGTACAAGCTGCCTTTTAAATTTAATGAAATTCTTATAGTTTGGATGACAGTAGAGTACGAGTGAAACCCTCTCGTGGTTATGGTTGAAGAGATCCCCACCCCTCTTATTAAAAGACTTGTCTCTTGATATGTATCATTTGAGAAATAGATAAATTGGAGGGATATGTCTCTTAGAGTGAAATCAACCTTAAATAGACTCCATTGGGTTCACTTTCATTCATTCAATTAAACTTAATAAAATTCAATCATTCAAACACTTTGAATCTTCATTTCTTTAGAAGAGAGTTTCCACTTTTGTTCCTAGTTCGTGTTCTTGATCTAAAAGAGTGCCCCTTAAGACGTTATCAAGAATCCGAGGAGAATATCAGTCACAAATCCGTAGAGCACCGAGGTCGGACTAATAAGTCATAAAAGAAAGAGACAAACCTAGCATATTGTATATTTTCTTTCTTTTACACAAAGTTCACATTTACATGTTTGCCTAAATTATTTTTGAGTTGCTTTATGGTGGTTGACTCTCAATTGGTAATTAGAACTTGGATTTGCATGATTTTGAATTAATTAGATGATTAATTTTGATTAATTATGAATTAATTCAATTATGACTTAATTTATGAATTTGAGATGTCGTGGATGAAATGGATGTATAATAATATGTATGAAAAATTTCCAAAATTTTCGGAATTGTTCCGGAAGTATTTTCGAAATTTTCCGTAAATATCGTATTATCGGCAAGATCATAATATAATGAAATTACGATTATTTGGCCATTGCTACAGTATTATGAGTATTGTAGTAGTGTGTATAATGCATAGAAAAATTCATACTTTCGTAATCATTCCGTAAACGTTTTGGAAATTTTATGTACTATGGGCAAAATGATAATTTGCTGAAATTAAAGTGACTAGCCACTGCTATAGTAATTGGATTACTGTATTAGTGGCCTGGTCCGGTGTCAAGACTGGTGACCGGCGCATATTCACACACGTATAACGCAAGCGCACGTATCGTTCAAGTAGTATAAAAGTATCGATCCCACGAGGACTTTTAAAATATTTTGTTATTAATTTATGAAGTTAAATGTTTACAAGTATCTAATGGATGGTTGTTTGATTGGGTGGTGACTTTAAAACTTAAAACAAGTAAATAAAATTGCTTGAAATAGATTGAAGGAAATTCAAATTTATAAAACTATCCAGGGTTGTGAATCCTTCCCATATCTTTTTAAAAGATGAAATGGTTATTTTACATATGTGTAATATATTGGTTTATTAACCTGGAACACGCAATTATGTAAAAGCCTCTTCCGATGGTCAATACAAATACCAAGTATATTCCTATGTTAACCAAGTTATCTGAATTCATTAAATTAAGTTCCAATTATGGCTACCCCCGCCCGACAGGTATATTCCTATTGTTGGACAGTTATGACCCATAGCGTCACTATTTGTACAGATCATGGTGTTGTTGTACAAATTAACTATGTGACAAAGGAGATTGCTCTCTTATCATTTGTGATTAGATCACCAAGATGTATAAATGATAGGAGGTCCTTATGATTTGTTCTGGATTGAGATGATATGAGACAGTATCAATCCACGAAGGATAAATCATTATTAACATCCATAGTCAGAGTATTATCGAGATTGAACATCGATAATGCGTAAAAGACTAGTATTACACTTGTGCGCATTGTGAGGGCACAACATCATAGTTCTCATATATTTGGGTATAGGATACTCATGCAAGTGTAATAGGAGGTTGTGTTTACCAATGGTACGGGAAATAGCTTCGCTCTGGATATACCCCCTCGGAATTCCATTGGTAGTATGACTATGTGTCTATGGAAGTCTGAAATCAGGGTAGGTGTATTTGGTCTTAACCTGAGACTTGCACCGCTAATACTTGCGACAATCAATATACTTTGGTTTTGGTCATCCAGGGCTTTAACAGGTTCTGTGTACGCCTCTGCTGGGTATATTGAGAATCGTAGTGTGTTGGATGTGATGTCAAGACGGAAGTATCACTCCAGTCATATGGAGATGATGATCACGCAGGGATACATAACTGGTTCTCTAAGGGTTGCAACCATCAGGATAATATGACTTGGTCATGATTATCTGATAATAAATAGACTAGTTGCTTGTGATCCGATAAATGCTTCGTACGGGGCAGACACGTACAGCCCCAGGCCTTGCATGTGATCATCCGATATTGGATCGAAATACGCAATACTACGTATACTACGCCTGATATAGATCACATATTCCTGTAAGGATATTTCTGGGAATTGGGTAGGCATGGCGCTTTGCTAGAAGCCAACCTTGTCTTGTAAATCGGTAAAAACGTAGTACTAGGTACTTACGTGTTCGGATAGTCCGACGACCGAATTTACTGCCAACATATCTGGGGATCTCATGGGTCGCTTCTCGAAGATTCACCGATGACGTATGACTCGCACTTTATTAATATGGGATTAATTAGATGAGAGAGAAAATTAATCTGGGATTAATTGTGGAGATATTTATCTAGGATAAAATATCAATTAAAGAGAGAAAATGATTAATTTGGAATTAATCGATAAAATAATATATTCGATATATTATATGAAATTGGATTTTGATGCAGAATTAAAATTAGATTTTAATTCGGGCGAGAACGAGTTAATTTAGAATTAATTCATTAGCGACGTGAATAATGATTTCGCTAGGCATAATCATTTAATTACGTCGCAATGGAAAATTTGTTAATTTGGAATTAGCGAACCCGAGCCCGGGCGCATTTTGAATTCGAGTGCGGCACACAAATCACATCAAGCGTCAAATCGCTAGTCGCATCTAGCGTCACATCATTCATCAATCAAGTGATAGATGTATTTCACTTTGAGTGATTGACACTAGTCACTATTCATTGATTGATGGAAGTTGGTAGGGCTTTTATTGATTGACTTTTGAAAGCCAATTTTTTTGGAAAATCAATTAAATGAATTTTGGAAATTCAAAAATTGGTATTAGATACACATTTTTCCATCTATCCAAATAATCTCTCTCTCTCCTTTACTCTTCTTCTCTCTCGGCCTTAGAGGCAATTTTTCTCTTAACTGGTTTTGCTAAAAACCGTGAGTCATGGAGAAGCAAATGTGTTGATTTTGTGCAAAAATCAAGAGTGCTAGCACACAACGGAGTCTTGCGAAGGTGATAGGGAAATCCACTTGTGAGCTTGGAATCATCAACCAAAGCTTGGAGCTTGATGGAACCACACAAAGCCGAAAATGGAGGAGCCATGACAGTGAACTGCCGAGTGCTTCTTGGAGAGGGCAGAAAGTTTTTTTGTCTTCGCCGCATCGCTCAACCGCTCGATGTAAGTATTCCGTAACTTCCTTTGATTGTATTCGCACATGTTTCTTGCTTGTTATTCGATCCTTGGGGACCGTTAGAACTCCAACAATGGTATCAGAGCGAGTCAAAAGCATGAAACTTGATTTATGGTTAAAATTGGGTAAAATGTATTTGAGCATGATTTAATGAAATTGGATGATTGAGTATGCTAAATGAGTGTTGAATTGAAGATGATTGGATCAATTACATGAAATGTTTTTGGACCAATTTTCCTCAAAATTCTTAGCTTGGCCGAGAATGTGAAGAACCCTTTATGTCTTGGATTTTGATTTTTGATTCATTGGATGAGTGGAATCATGTTGGGAATGTTGATTTTATGTTTAATTGGATTTAATTGGATTGAATTCGAATTGGACATAATTATCCCCAAATTGTCGAGTGTGGGACACATGATCTGAGGCGACGCATGCTGTTCTAGGCTCTCGGCCTAGTTGGGAGTACGAAGTAGCCCGTGGGGGACTAAACCGGAGAGTGATGGAGTCGCCACCCGGTGTGAACCGGGAAAATGAGATTTAAGGCCGCACTCACCCCTCGCAAGGGAAGACCTCAAACCGTTGGGTTCAGAATGGTCCCTTACTTATGCCACTTGTAAGAACATGATTTGTGCAATAATCTAACCAAGCCTAAATAACATATTTCCAAGGATAATTTACTCATAAGTTTGCATGCATAGGTACAAAGCTCATATCTAAGTTTACATATAACACATTTTCATGCTTGCATACAACCTATTTGTATATAATCTATGTCTGAATTCATGCATAAAGATAAATTAACATACGGAAGACATACAATTTCACATTGGTGGGCACAGAAGCGCAAACACATAGCCTTCATATAAGCATGCATATTAAGGAAAGACACTTAAGCGCATAATAGAAATAGATAACTAAAGAGGTAATACAAATGCATAAGGTAAAAAGAGATAACTATATGCTAAGATAGACATGTCGTGATGTGATGCAGGAGGGCCTGTTTACCGTGGGCGTTCGTGCGGCGTTCGTATATGCGTTCGAACGGTAAACAGAAGGTTTGCGTTCGTATAACATTTGATAACGCGTTCGAACGGGACCAGACAGAAAACATTTGTACCTGTGGCGTTCTGAAATGCGTGCGAACGGGGTCACAGCAGCGACCTCCAAAATACAGTAAACAACATGACACATACATGAACGAATGAATAGATGACATTCTAATAAATAATAGCGGGCTAAAAGCGTGGCAAAGCATCATGGAAAAAGATTTTAACCTCTCAAAATAGAGGACCTTTAATCGCACTAACTGAGCCCATGTGCAATCAACACAATACATATATAAAAAGTAAAGACAATGATATCGGACGTCGTATACCCGATTGAACACATCTTACATTCAACCGAATATACATCAACCGGTGCGGCAAAGCATCGTGGTAAAGGATTATAACCCCTCAGAATATGAGACCTTTAATCCAACTTACTAAGCCCATGCGCTCGATCACATCATGCATATAAAAAAATAAAGACAATAATATCGGCTTCGTATACCCGATTGAACACATCTTATATTCAACCGAATATACATCAACCGGCGCGGCAAAGCATCGTGGTAAAGGGTTTTAACCCCTCAAAATAGGGGACCTTTAATCCAACTTACTAAGCCCATGCGCTCGATCACATCGTGACATATACAAATAACATGCGGAAGTCAAGTAACGAATGACAAACAAATCAACAACATAAAAAAAAATATGCGCCGTTTACTCAAGTGGTACGTGGAGTTGTATCCCGAGTACAGATCATACTACCGTCCATTCGGAATCGGCTATGAAATTTATGTCCGGGTTTCCATTCTATATACCACGGGAGGCGACACATTTTTCATTTTATTCAAGGGCCACAACATACATCATTTTACAATATATTCATATTTATCTACTCAAGGGCCACAACATGCATTTTAATATAGTAATCATGCGAACAAAACTCAATAAATAATAAAGATAAAACTGAAAACAAGTGTGAAAAATACCCTCAGGTCTAACCTTTTTTTCCGACTTTCAGACTTGCGTTGCCCAGAGATCGGAAGGGTTAAAAGCTCCTTAACTTCTCGGTTCACTGGTTTAGCGTCTTAGCTCACTATTTTTCTGTTTGCTTGCTGTTTGACCTCCGTTTTGCTGCTGTTTGACCTACGTTTGCTGCTGTATTCTCTGCTTACTGTTTCAGGTCTTTGAAGCTACTGTTTTTGTGTTTTTTTAGGGGTCTAAGGGTTGTATTTTTCAGTTGTTTAGGAGGCTAAGGGTGCAGTTTTTTTTATTATTTTGTTTAAGGATTTTAAGGACTGTTTTAAGGTGTTTTTCGGTGATATGGCTGCAGTATGGGAGGCTATTTGCGGCAGTGGACTGTACTGGTTTACTGGCTGTGTTACTCGGCAGTTTGGCGTGCATGGGGTGGTGTTTTGCGGTAGTTTTGGAGGGTTTATGGTGCGGCTAAACTGGGTAGTGAAGGGGCTATATGTGTACAGCTGGTGGTGATGCTTTGTGGCAGTGTGAGGCGTGGACAGGCAGGGGCTGTTTTGTAGAGTGTAATAGGTGGCTTGTCTTTGTTACGTGAGGTGAGTGAGGTGGTGAGGAGGTTTGTGTGTGCAGTTTGTCTGTTTGTGAAACGTGATGAAGGGCTGATGAATTGTGATGATGATTTTGTTGATGAGTTTGTGGGCTGCGTAAGTGGAAAGGTTTATAATGAATGTAGGCTTTATCCCTGATCTGAGCTGACTGTGGGCTTTGTTCCTGAATTACACTGAATGTGGGCTTTGTTCCTGAATTATACTGAATGTGGGCTTTATCCCCGATCTGAGCTGACTGTGGCTTTGTTCCTGAATTGCACTGAATGTGGGCTTTGTTCCTGAATTATACTGAATGTGGGCTTTGTTCCTGAATTATACTGAATGTGGGCTTTATCCCCGATCTGAGCTGACTGCGGGCTTTGTTCCTAAATTACACTGAATGTTGGCTTTGTTCCTGAATTATACTAAATGTGGGCTTTATCCCAGATCTGAGCTGACTGTGGGCTTTGTCCTGAATCGATACTGATATGGGCCTTAACCCTGGGACTCGTCCCCAAGCTACTGATAATGAAGTGGGCCTCGCCCCCAGATTGCCATACCCGGTAAGACTGATACTGATAATGACGTGGGCTCGCCCCCAGATTGCCATACCCGGCAAGACTGCTACTGATAATGACGTGGGCCTCGCCCCCAGATTGCCATACCCGGCAAGACTGATACTGAAACTAATGTGGGCCTCACCCTCAGAGTGCCATACCCAAAACTCAAACTCAAATGGGCCTCAACCCTGGGATTATTACCCGAATCTGATACTGTGCTTTTCACGTTTCTGATTAGCTTGTTCTTTGCCGCTTTCTTTTTATTCTTCAAAACAAAACAAACACAAAAGGATGCAAAATGTGTTACGTGTATGCATGCATGAATGTTCATATCCCGTCGGGTTAGGTCTTCTGTCAATTCTATTGGTGACTGCTCAGTCTTCTTTTCCTCAGGCAAGCCACTGCTTCAATCTGTCTACGTTGATCTGCTTGGTGAACTAATTCCCTTCCAAGTCTGATATTCTCACTGCCCCTATTTCCCAATTTCTGAATGGCTATCTTATCTTTTCTGCTTGCTTATTCCGAGGATTCCCCGTGTTCTAAAAATCACTGAATTTCATAGTACCAAGGTTGAATGCTTTTCTCAAATATACTCATATTGCAGAAGAGATTCAGCGAAATGAACGTCTTTATTATCATTTAAGAAAATGGTTCGAACATGTAGACTAAATCAATGTCTATATCAAATAAACTATGAGGAATAACTTCATCATTCACAACATTGCCTTCTTCCTTGGCCTATGGTTCTTCACTGTTATCCCTTATCTCAATGCAAGAAGCCTGGGTGGTTGAGTGGCTTTATGGTTGAGGGTTCATGTGTGTGTTGGGTTGTTCTTTTTCTGGATTGGGTATTTTATGGGAGTCAATGAGGTTTTGGACCTCATGCCTAAGGCGGGTACAGTTGTCGGTGTCATGGCCTTTTTCTTGATGGAAGTGACAATACTGGTTTAGGTTGAGGTATGGTGGCACAAGGTTCGGAAATGGCCTAGGTTCCAAAGGTTTTAGAAGTCCTTGCATTTTCAGCTTTTCAAATACATTTGACAAAGGTCTACCAAGATTGGAGAATCGCCTGTTCTTGACGGTAGCGACCTCGGCAGTAGCGGGCTTGGTCTCAGAAGGCCCCCCAAAAGTTCTTCTATTCTAGCCATAAAACTTTATGTTTTCAGCCTCTTCTTCCTCAATATCCATGACAGTTTCCCTCAACTGTCGAAAATCAGAAATCATCGAAGTCATCCTCCTCATCTTACCATAAATAGAGGGCTTGGTGCCCTTGATGATCATTTTAATTTGGTCTTTCTCTGAAGGCCGAGTCTGCATTTTCAAAAGCTTGCTTCTCTAGCGATCCACATACTCTTTGAAACTTTCCTCTGGCTTCTGCTTAGTGTTCTCCAAATCACGGAGTGACAAGTCAATTTCTTAGTCTGTAACATACTGCTTCAGAAAAGCATCAGCTAGTTCCCTCCAATCTTTCTTAACCTTCTTCTCAAGGCTATGATATCAAACCACAAGTGCCCCCTCGAGTGACATCCCAAACATCTTTTGGACTTGGCGCTGTGATAGGCCCACTGAACTCATGACTGAGACATATTGCTGCAGATGGACTCTCGGGTCTTCATTCCCATTAAACTTGGCCATGTCGGGCATTTTAAACTGAGCTGGCAGCTGTTCTCCGAAGGTCATTGCTTCATAATCTAACAACTCTTCATGTTTTCCCCTCATTTTGCGGGTAACTATTTCAACCTGATCCCGAAGCTTTTGAAATTCTGTCTGAGACCCAATCACTATGCCTGTTGCATACTCTGCCATGTCATCATCAAAAGTGGGGATATCACCCCAACCCATTCGGAGACTCCTCGCGCCTCATATTCTCAGAATTTCCCCCAGCACTGGTACAACCATATTTTCCATGGCGATAGTCAAGGGTTGCAACTGTTCGGTAATCTTGGCGAAACCATTTTCAACTGATCTATCCAGGATACCTCGTTATCGGATGTACTCATATTTTTTACCGGTCTTTTAGTGAGTCTTCACTCTTCCCCAACCCAACGGGAATCTATGATGGCTTTTAGACACAAGGATTAACATGATGCGTGTATGCATGAAATGAATGAGATGCATGTGATACAAGGAATATATCAACTTATTAAAATTTTCACACAAATTGGCCCATCATCATTTAGAAGCTTTTGAGCCAACTGTCATAGGAGTGAACTCGTCCCATTTTAAATGGCCCAACAAGTTCACACCTTATGGCAAGAAGCCCAACCGTATCCAAATTATAATGTTCCTACACACAAACATATAATGGCCTATTGGCATTTTAGAAGCTTTTGGCCTGATCATCGTAAGATACTGTTCTTGTCCCAGTTTAAATGGCCCAACAAGCCATACCTCATGACAAAAGGTCCGAATGGATCCAAACGGAAATGTTCCCAAACACAAGCATACAGAAATAATTTCTACAGAGTGGCCCATCAACATTTCAGAAGCTTTTGGCCCAATTGTCATAGGATACGAACTCGTCCCAGTTTAAATGGCCCAACAAGATCGCATTTCTGAAAAGAAGCCCACTGCATCCAAATGAGGATGGTCCACAAGCACAAGTAAATAGTTGCTATAGGCCATACAATACAGGTCTATGTGTGGGTTTGCGGGAGTGTAGACAAAGACTCTCGCTGGCGAAGGGTTACCCACAACTAAGTCTCCCCAACTCAAGGGTCCGAGCGACCAAGTGAGCGCACCTTTTTTATACCTTACAGTACGTGCCAACGAGTTACGTGTGTGACTGACTGTCAGATGGATTTCCCGTTGTAGATTCCCCAGAGGGAGAGTGGAGCGAGGCTCTCTTAAGTACCCTAACCTCTTAGGCTTTTATCGCTTGGTGACAGGAATAAACAACGAGTCCTCCAAATTAGTCTGTTATAATAGGCTACAAGTAGATGATTATCTAGGTGCCTTCACAGCTTTTCCTTCCAGAAAGGTAGTGAGTGAAGGAAGACACCAAACCATTACCCAGCCTAAACAATATGCCTTTGATTAAACCCCTTTTAACTCACAGTAGACACAGTTAATTAAACCACAATCATAATATTACAAGACATTATTTCGGGGCCGATTCTCTATCCCCAGTGGAGTCGCCAGACTGTGGGACACAGGATCTGGGGCGACCATGCTGTTCTAGGCTCGCGGCCTAGTTGGGAGTAGCACGTGGGGGACTAAACCGGAGAGTGATGGAGTCGCCACCTGGTGTGAACCGGGAAAATGAGATTTAAGGCCGCACTCACCCCTCGCAAGGGAAGACCTCAAACCGTTGGGTTCGGAATGGTCCATTACTTATGCCACTTGTAATAACATGATTTGTACAATAATCTAACCAAGCCTAAGCAATATATTTCCAAGGATAATTTACTCTTAAGTTTGCATGCATAGGTACAAAGCTCATATCTAAGTTTACATATAACACATTTTCATGCTTGCATACAACCTATTTGTATATAATCTATGTCCGAATTCATGCATAAAGATAAATTGACATACGAAAGACATACAATTTCACATTGGTAGGCACAGAATCGCAAACACATAGCCTTCATATGAGCATGCATATTAAGGAAATACATTTAAGCGCATAATAGAAATAGATAACAAAAGAGGTAATACAAATGCATAAGGTAAAAAGAGATAACTATATGCTAAGATAGACATGTCGTGATGTGATGCATGAGGACCTGTTTACCGTGGGCGTTCGTGTGGCGTTCGTATACGCTCGAACGGTAAACAGAAGGTTCACGTTCGTATAGCGTTTGATAACGCGTTCGAACGTGACCAGATAGAAAACATGTGTTCGTGTGGCGTTCTGAAACGCGTGCGAACGGGGTCACAGCAGCGACCTCCAAAATGCAGTAAACAACATGACACATACATGGACGAATGAATAGATGACATCTAATAAATAATAGCGGGCTAAAAGCACGGCACAAGCAGCCTCGTGGCAAAGGATTTTAACCTCTCAAAATAGAGGACCTTTAATCACACTTACTGAGCCCATGCGCAATCAACACAATTAATATATAAAAAAAGTAAAGACAATGATATCAGACTTCGTATACCCGATTGAACACATTTACATTCAATCGAATATACATCAACCGGCGCGGCAAAACATCGTGGTAAATGATTATAACCCCTCAGAATATGAGACCTTTAATCCAACTTACTAAGCCCATGCGCTCGATCACATCATGCATATAAAAAAATAAAGACAATAATATCGGCTCGTATACCCGATTGAACACATCTTATAGTCAACCAAATATACGTCAACCGGCGCGGCAAAGCATCGTGGTAAAGGGTTTTAAACCCTCAAAAAGAGGACCTTTAATCCAACTTACTAAGCCCATGCGCTCGATCACATCGTTACATAAACAAATAACATGCGGAAGTCAAGTAACGAATGACAAACAAATCAACAACATAAAAACAAAAATATGCGCCGTTTACTCAAGTGGTACGTGGAGTTGTATCCCGAGTACAGATCATACTACCGTCCATTCGGAATCGGCTATGAAATTTATGTCCGGGTTTCCATCCTATATACCATGAGAGGCGACATATTTTTCATTTTATTCAAGGGCCACAACATACATCATTTTACAATATATTCATATTTATCTACTCAAGGGCCACAACATGCATTTTAATATAGTAATCATGCGAACAAAACTCAATAATAATAAAGAAAAAACTGAAAAAAGTGTGAAAAATACCCTCAGGTCTAACCTTTTTTGCCGACTTTCAGACTGCGTTGCACGGAGATCGGAAGGGGTTAAAGCTCCTCAACTTCTGGTTCACTGGTTTAGCGTTTTAGCTCACTGTTTTGCTGTTTTGCTTGCTGTTTGACATCCATTTTGCTGCTGTTTGACCTCCGTTTTTCTGTTGTTTTCTCTGTATTCTCTGCTTACTGTTTCAGGTTTTGAAGCTCTTGTTTGCATTTTTTGGGTCTAAGGGTGTAATTTCAGTTGTTTAAGGATGCTAAGGGTGCAGTTTTTTATATTACTGTTTTAAGGATTTTAAGGACTATTTTTAGGGGTTTTTCGGTGATATGGCTGCAGTATGGGAGGCTATTTGCGGCAGTGGACTGTACTGGTTTACTGGCTGTGTGTTACTCGGCAGTTTGTGGTAGTTGAAGGGCTGAACAGGGAGCAATTTAGGCGTGCAGGGTGGTGTTTTGCGGCAGTTTTGGAGGGTTTATGGTGCGGCTAAACTGGGTAGTGAGGGGGCTATATGCGTGCTGCTGGTGGTGATGCTTTGTGGCAGTGTGAGGCGTGGACAGGCAGGGGCTTGTTTTGTTGAGTGTAATAGGTGGCTTGTCTTTGTTACGTGAGGTGAGTGAGATGTGGCGAGGAGGTTTGTGTGTGCAGTTTGTCTGTTTGTGAAACGTGATGAAGGGCTGATGATTGTGATGATTTTGTTGATGAGTTTGTGGGCTGTGTAAGTGGAAAGTGAGGTCATGGGGCGTGTTGGCAGTTTGTTGGCTTGGTCAGAGGGGCTGTGAGGTGTTGGTTTATGGCTCGTGTGTTTCTTGGCTGTTTGCGTGATGGCTTAACGTGATGGTAGAGGGCAGGTGGGCGTGCGTGGCTATGAAGGCTATCGATGATGGTTGATTTGTTGTTGTTTTCGTGAACGTTGAGAGATTAGAGAGAGGGTTGGTTTGGTTGTGGGTTGTTATATAGACAGGGGCTAGGGCTTCCCTTGTCTCACAAGGAATAGATTGGATTTGGTGTCAAACAAGGAAATGATTTGATTGATTGGGGGGGGACAAATTCTGGTGAATTAGGAAGGTTGAATATTTGATTTATCTTGTTTAGGCATGATATTGGTTAAGTAAGGTATATAATATTTGTGATTTATCTTAATTAGGTATGATTTAATTAATGTTTCTTTAATTTAGTATATATATTTGGATTAGGAAGTTACAATATTTTAATTTGGTATAATGACTTAATTAATATTTTTATTAGTTAATATTTAATTTAATTAAATTTAATTCAATTGGGTTGTATTTTGAGGGCCTTGGGCGTGTGGGCCAAGTGTGATGGGCTAGGTGTGTGTGTTGGTTTAGTGAGTGGGTTTGGGCCAAGGTTAAATGGTTCTGGGTTTTTTAGGCTAAAGGTGTTTTAAAACGGAAGTCCAATGAGCGAGCTTGGAGCTAAACATGCGGATAAAATTTAAGGAAATACCGATTCCCTTCCGAAACAACCGTTTACCGCAACTTCCTCGACAAAAAGGTAGTGCCTCCAAATGAGACTCATAATAGGGACTCACATGCAAAAATGCAATGCCTACACCGAGACTATGCATGTATATATGGGTTTGATTTTTGATAAATTGTGTTGGACACTAATTGTTGTTAATGAGCAGATTAATTAGGCTAATTGATGTTTTGGAAATATTGAATTGGGTAATTAATTATTGTCATACACTTTGTTTAATTAAATATGAAATTTGGAATTTTTGTAGTTTAATTATATTTAATAAATGGGAATTGGGGCTTAAAAGTTGTAAATGGACTTATTGGGCTTGGTGTGTACCAAGTTAGGGTTTAGGCTAAATTGTTGGATCCAATTGGGCCCAAAACTGTTTCCATAAAGTCCAAATGCGACTAATGGACCTTAATCATTTAATTGGGCCTAATGGGCCTAAATTGATTTCTAGGCTTATGGGGTTATTCCTTGATTGGGCTTTGGTAATTGGGTTTGACCCGAGTTGACCAAAAGTCCACGCCTTAAGAAATTAATTAAAATCCCATTGGACTTTAATTAAATTAACGTTGGACGTTAATCGGGCTTTGAGACCCGTAACGATTAAATTTGGAATTTAAGTCGTAAAGGTTTGTTAAAAAAGTGTGATATTTAATTTGGAATTAAATAGTGAATTAGTATTAAATGCCAAATTGAATTGGATTTAATTTTGTAGTTTAATTTAATTCAAGAATTCGTACTTTGAGTACTTATTCGCAAAACGAGTTGACTCGCGCAAAATCAAATCGTTGTTTGAACATTGGATAGTCATTAATTATCAGATTAATTAATTGGATTAGATTGATTGATAACATGCTTGTGTGAATACATGGTTGCGATGCATGAATAATGTATATCGATGGATATTAGATGGGTGGGGCAAATTTGGAAATTGTTGTAATAAATTTAGAATTTATTAATTGGACCTGCGTGTCCAGCCTATTACCTCCATACTCTTTGTATTTCTCTTCTCACATATTCCCCTCAATGTAAATGAGGTTTCTTTAGAAGTGTAGTGAAACGTAGGTAGAAAGTAGAAGTAATACATGTGCTAGCGGGAAGAGAGGAAATGGAGAGATTTGATCTAGGATCAATGTGTTAAGTATCCATCCGCATATCATTATTATTTTATTTATAGCGCTTTATTATGTGTTCAGAATGCATGTTTAAGGGTGTATGATGATGAGACCTTAACAAAGATAATAAATTGGTTGCCAATTTGCACGCGAAAA
>SKCR01053576.1:0-30373 GCA_019454045.1 Zanthoxylum bungeanum | reverse complement strand
AAGATGGGATCTGATAGCTTTGACAATAAAAATTAGAGATGTTTCAAGGAAACTTAAAGTTGTTGATATAAGTCTTTGGTTGATAATTGTTGTAATCTTATATAATTATAAGAATATATTATCAGTGGATTGTGGGGATAAAAGTGTACATCTTTAATTTCATTTATTTTTCATGTTGCCTTGTAACATCCCCGAATCTGGAGATGTCACCGGCAGAGGATAACAGTAACTAACCCCATAAGCCTCTGACTAATTACCCATAACAGATACTAATATACTTTTCTTTATTTGACTATATTTAGTACGGGACTGTAGCCCAACTCAACAACATAAAATGCTTTTATTACTCATAACTGTGTACTCAAATATACACTTCTTTACAACACCTTAATGGACACTTATAATGACTTATACAACACTAATGTATGCATGCAACTTTACTTTGACTCTGACTGGACTCTTATGCTCTCTGACTATGAACTGGTGGACTCCATACCCTAGTGACTGCATCAGTATCCATCCTCTCGAGCTCGTCCTCCGGGAATACCTTAAGAACAGACACTGGGAGTTGGGGATAGACCATTGTACAATCTAAGGGAGTGGACGAAAAATGAAAAACTATTATAAGAACATTTGGTTCTAAAACCAAAAACTCATGAGATAGCTTTATAAGAAAATTGTTTTCTGTCTTAAAACTTGAGCTTCTTTCTAAAAATCTCTTATAAAACTACTGTTTCTGGAAACTTTCTTTTCTAAAAGTTCTTTCTGAAAACTGTAACTGAAAACTGAAAACTATTTCTAAAATTTGTGTATTTGTCTGAAAAACTTGACGCATGGGGGCGTTACGTATCGCCATCCCCCCATACGCCTAACTAGAGCCAGGATTACAAATCCATGACTTTGGGGCGTTACGTATCGCCATCCCCCAAAGCATGTCACTAATGTCCCTGAAACTGGTGGTTGACCGGCGTAAACACACGCGTATAACGCAAGCGCACGTATCGTCAAGTAGTATAAAAAGTATCGATCTCACGAGGACTTAATACCTAATCTATTAATTTTATGAGGTCAAATGATTACTAGTATCTAACAGGTTGATTGAATGATTTGAAATGGTGATGATCTAAATTTAAAAACAAGTAAATAAAATTGCACAAAAGTAGGTTTAAGAAAATTCAATATTAAAAACTATCTAGGGTTGTGAATCATTCTAATATCTTTTAAAAGATGAAGTGGTTATTTCATGGTAGTGTAATAAATCGGTTTACTAACCTGGAACACTAAATTATGCAAAAGCCTCTGTCGATGGTCAGACGCAAATACCCAGTTTAACCCAATTGAATCATATGTCTATGTCAACCAATTATCTGGAGTCATTAAGTTTAAGTTCCAATTATGGCTACCCCCGCCCGACAGGTATATGTCTATCCTGTAAGGAAATCTATTAAAGGGTTATCTATCCTCAAGGAAGATCGTGGGCTATTAAGTCTAAGGCTGAAACCTAAAATTCATTTATCAAGTTTATTTTAGATTTACCATATCAATCTTATTAGTGGCCAATTAACAAGACGCATTAAGCTTAAGACTTAAAAGTAAACCTTTAAATTACCCAAACTATAAAATAACCCCTTATAAACCAGTGATATTAAGAGTCATCACAACCCCAGATAACTAATTTAGTTACAACACATAACTAGTGCTAGTAAAAACTTGAAAGTAAAAGACATAAAGTAAAAATACTGAAAAGTAATTGTGGTAAAGTAAATTATAATAAAATGCTAAGGTAAAAGGATAAACTTTTACTAATTACTATTTAGATATCTCCATTAATATAATATATTAACTTGTGATTATTTTTCCAACCGTCCATATAGGCGGTAACCTGATTAAGTCAAATTAAGTCCAACCAGCCATAAAGGCGGAATCAAAATAAACCTGCCATATAGGCGGTAAGAAAATTTAATTACCAACCGACCAATCTGGCGGTATCCTTTTTAAGTCAATATTTTAAATAGTGAATATATTATATTTAAGGGAGATTAATCTAAATAGTAACAGTAAAAGAATTACCTTTCACCCTAGCTGGGGAAGTTACCTCATCATGGTGAATAGTATAAACTATAAAAAGTAAAGAAAAAAAATTACTATTATTACAGAACGTAATTAAAATTAATTACAAAACTAAAATTTAAAAGAAACTAAGAAGAGAACTCCCTATTTACATCAGAGAATTCAGAGAGAATGGTACATCTGAAACTGAAACCTCGAGCTCAATTTATAGGCGCGGATAGGCCTCCAGCGTCGCGACGCCAAAGGTTCTAGCGTCGCGACGCCGGTCTCTTTTGGCGTGGCATGCTGAGGTGATGACTGACGTGGCGATTCGGATAAGGAGATAAGGCAACACGTAGCAAGGTGGCTGAGAGCTCAATTATTATGCTGATGTGGCGACATGTGGCGAAAGGGAGTGTCGGTACCGTAGGATTGTGACACGTGGCACGCTGTGATTGGTTGATGAGGATGTGGCGATGATGTGCACTTTGACTCGGTCAACCGGTGATGTGGATGATGATGTGGCGGTGATGTAGAGTGACATGTGGCACACATGGCAATTGTGATTGTCGGCACCGTAGGATGATGACACGTGGCACGGCGCATGTTAGCAAAGTCAAACTTCTCAGATTCTGACATATGGACCCAGCGCACGTTAGCATGGACCTGGTGCACGTTAGGCGTCGCGACGCCAAAGGCTTGTGCGTCGCGATGCGACAAATGACCAAAATGCCTTTTTTCCAATTTTCACTGTTTTGGCCCCAAATCACCTCCAGAATGTCCTGAAACTTTATTTATCTACAAAATAACACAAAACACATCAAAATATTCACAAAGCTCAAGAAACTATACAAAATATTAGGTCAAATGAGTGGAAAATAGTGATACATTTACCACTCATCACACACCCAAACCTAACATTTTGCTAGTCCTCGAGCAAAACATAGAATAAAATAACATAAACATCTTTAAAATAAAATTTAACTAAGCCACTTTCGTAGGGATCATGGTTGCATTTAGCATATGCAACAAGCCTTTAAACCCCTAGGTGTCCCTAGTGGACGAGTTGTAGTCTCGTGAGGGTTTACAGCAATGATACCCACAAACATTTTACAAAAGTAAAAAGGTAGTGAAACTAATGCACACAAAAGCAAAAAGACAAGCGAAAAGAGAATAAAGAAGTTAGTGACTAATCAAGTGAAACTTCTACTCCAAGTTACTAGTTGTTTTCTTTCTTTCTAAATTACTGAATAAGTAAATTCTCCGATTATATTTACCATTGTCCATATACACAGCCAACAAAATATTAAACAACTCATTTTTGCCCACAACAGTCATGTGATATATAACAAAGCCTTCGTGGTTCAAACACATCCGCGATGGACAATGATCTTGACTTTGGCCAACAAATCAAAGCCAATCTTGGATCTTGAGAAAGAGCCACTCAATGGAAGGAATACACATAATATTAAAGTGAGGGTTTTTCGTGTAAATTGGCATCCAATTCATTATCTTTGATTAGGTCTCCTCATACACCCTTAAACATGGATTCTAAAAGCATAATAGGGCGCGAATAAATTAATAAGGATATGCGGATGGATATATAACAAACTTTGTTCCTAGAACAAATCTCTCCATTTCCTCTCTCCCGCAAGCACTACACATACTTCTACCCAATTACATAATACATTAAAGAAACCTCATTTATATTGAGGGGAATTGGTGAGAAGAGAAATATAAAGAGTAAAGAGATAATAGGCTGGACACGCATGTCCAATTTAATAAATTCCAAATTTATTACAACAATTTCCAAAATTGTCCCCACCCTTCTAATATCCATCAGATATACATTATTCATACAAATACATCCAAGTATTCACACAAAGCATGTTATTCAATCAATCTAATCCAATTAATTAATCTTTGAATTAATGACCATACAATGTTCATACAACGATTTGATTTGCGCGAGTCCAACTCGTTTAAGAATAAATACTCAAAGTACGTATTCTTGAATTATATCGAACTACAATTTTAAATCCAATTTAATTTGTATTCAATACTAATTCGAATTTAATTCCAAATTAAATAATTACACTTATTTATGATATTGTGTGTGAATGATCAAGAAAGTTTGCGGAAAAAACTTACATTGAACGGATGTGCGATTTCAAAAATTTTGTATGTTGATGAAGCTCCAAGCTTTGTTGAAGGTTTCCAACCCAAGGGTGAGTTTCCCTATCACCTCACAAGACTCCTTTAAATGCTAGCTTGTTTGATTTTTGAAGCAAAATCAATGGAGAAAATGAAGCCTAGCTCACGGCAAAGGAGGGAGAAAGAGAGAGTTGAAGTTTTGATATTTTATTTTCTAAAAACTAATACAAATTATTTTCTTTCAAAAATGTGTATATGATTTTTCCAAAAAGCAAAAGCAAAGGCAAAGAGTGTTGGAGGGAAAAAGGCATTAAATGCTCCCAACAACTTCCATCACGCAAGTTGACAATTGACGTAAGTTAGTGCGCCCCACCACTTAAATTCAAAATTCAAGTTGGCTTGCTCAACACACTTCGGGCTCGGGTTCGTTTAATCCGATTAAACGAATTTTCCGTCGCGACGTAATTAAATTCAATTTAATTAAATAATAATGCCTAGCAAAATTATTATGAAAGTCGCTTGCGAATTAATTCCAAATTAATTCGTTCGCCCGAATTAAAAGCCAATTTTAATTCCACTTTGAAATCCGATTTCAATTAATATATCCAATATATTATACAATCGATTAATTCCAAATTAATCGCTTTCTCTCTTCTATTCAAATTTTATCACAGATAAATTTTTACCGCAATTAATCCCAAATTAATTTTCTCTCTCATAATTAAACCCAGATTAATTCTGTTCGATTCAAATGTCATTGGTGAATCTTGGGAAGCGACCCAAGAGATCCCTGGATATGTTGGCAGCAAATTCGGTTGTCGGACTATTCGAACATGTGCGTACCCCGTACCACGTTCTTACCGATTTACAAGACATGGTTGGCTTCTAGCAAAACATTGTGCCTACCTAATTCTCCAGAAATATTCAACGAAGAATATATAATCTTTATCAGGCATAGTGTACAATGTATTGCGTATTACGATCCAGTATCAGATGTCACATGTTAGGCCTAGGGCTGGAATTGTGTCTGCCCCGTATGAAGCATATATCGGATCACTAGCAACTAGTCTCTGTAATTGGATAATCATGACCTAGTCATACTATCCCCATAGCTGCAGCATATGAGAGTACTAGTTCTGTATCCCTGCGTGATCATCATCTCCATATGACTGAAGTGATACTTCCATCTTGACGTCACACCCAATACACTACGATTCTCAGTAAACCCAGAAGAGGCGTACACAGAACCTATTAAAGCCCCGGACGACCAAAACCAAAGCGTACTGATTGTCGCAAGTATTAGCGATGTAAGTTTCAGGTTAAGACCACATACACATACCCTGATTCGGATTCCCATAGACACATAGTCATACTATCAATGAGATTCCGATGGGTCTATCCAGAGCGAAGCTGTTCCCGGTCCAATGGCTAACAGAACCTCCTATCACACTTACATAAGTATCCAATATTTAAATACATGAGAATTATGCCGTTAAACTTCCATAACGCGCACAAGTGTAATACTAGTCTATTCCGCATTATCGATGTCTAGTCTCGATAATACTACGACTATGGATATTTAATGATTAAACCATTCATGGATTAATACTGTGTCATATCTTATTAATCTGGAACTAATCATAAGGAATTTTATCATGTATATATATTCAAGTAATCCAATTACAAAATGATAAAATAGCAATTTCCTTTGTCACATAGTTAATTTGCACAAAAACCACAATGTCTTTTACAAATAGTGATGCTATGGGTCATAATTGTCCAACATATTAGTGGTTAATTAGTTAAGAAATGGGTTATGTGGTAAGTTGTTTTAAGTTTGGAAAGTTTAAGGAATTAATTAGTAATGATAATTTGGTGGATAAATGAGTGATTGATGATGATAAAATGGTAGTTTAGTATGTGTGGAATTGATGAAATTTTATGGATTGTGTGTAGGAAGTGTTATGGAAGTTTAGGATGAAATTGGGTAAAAATGGCATGAGGGAAGAAAGTGCAGAACCTAGTAAGAGGTTTGCGTCACGACGCAGGAAGACCCTTGCATCGCGATGCGTGAAGGAATTCCTGAGCTGTTTCTTTGAGGCGCACGTCGCGACGCGGATACAAAATTCGGCCAAATTGATTTAAATCATTCCAGTTCCACAGCCTAGTTCTAAGAGTCTCGTATCAGTCCGTAATCGCACAGTACATCATGATATAAGTATTTGAATGGATAAATTTAGTTTACTGCGGAATATGTTCCACAGCCTAGTTCTAACCAAGGTTGTGAATTTTAGATTGTCGTAGAAACCATAAATTTCCTTCAGCAAGCGAGTGCCAGCCAGTTTAAGCACAGTGAGTGGACACATTTCCCTTTAAACTGACTTTTATTTCATTATTGTTGTTTCAGACTTATACTTTCAGGCTTTAGGGCGTTAGAAGATTTATTTACAGCTATTTCATACAAGTTATATTTGAGAAAGAAATTGTTTTTCAGAATATGTTTTGTACAGTTTTGGATGAATTTTTATGTTTTTTGGGGCGTGAGGTAAAAAATCAGCCCAGTATGTAACTTGAGACATTATGGAATTGATGGACAGAGGCATGTGCACATACAGAGGACTAGGGGGACGGCGATATGTAACACTCATAAATCTTAGTTCTGAGCCAGGATGACGGCATAGGTTTATGTATCTGGACTCTAGTTCAGAGCTTAGGTGGTAGCATAGATCTGCACCCCCAGTTCTATTTTATGGCTTGGGGGACGGCGATACGTAACGCCCCAAGACCACCAGTATCAGAGATAGTAGTGGCATCATTTGGGGGACGGTGATACGTAACGCCCCAAAGTCATGGATTTGCACTGCTGGCTACAGTTAGGCGTATGGGGGGACGGCGATACGTAACACCCTCATACATCAAGGTTTTTCAGATACAGATCAGTACAGTTACCAGTTTTAGAAATAGTTTTCAGTTACCAGACTTTAGAAATAGTTTTCAGAAACCAGTATTCAAAAGCAGTTTTCAGAAATATCAGTTTTATTAAAGAGATTTCATATGAAGTGATTTTTTTTTCTAAACTTGAGTTTTAACGACTTAATAAATTGATTTGAGTTTTTCAGTTTCATGTCCACTCACTTAGATCGAATAGCGATCTAACCCTCCACTCCCAGTTTTCTTTGGTTGCAGGTTTTCTTGGAGGACGAGCTCGGGAGGACGGATACTGATGCAGTCACTGGGGTTTGGAGTCCACCATTTCAGAGTCAGAGAGCATAACAGTCCAGTCAGAGTCAAAGTAAAGTTGCATGTATACACTAGTGTTGTATAAGTCGTTATAAGTGTCTATTAATGATTTGTAAAGAGAAGAATATTTGAGTATACAGTTTTGAGAATTAAAAGAATTTTATATTGTTGAGTTGGGCTATGGTCCCTGAGCATGACCTTGCATTTAGATGGTTTAGAATACAGTCGGGAAGTCAGAGGCTAATGGGGTTAGTACTCTTATCCTCTGCCAGTAACATCTCCCAGATTCGGGGATGTTACAATATATAAATATGCTAAGAATGACATCGACTTAGAATAATCATGTAGTAATACTGGACACTGAGTGGTCCGATATTAAGATAGTATTACTATTATATACTATTCTTAAAGTAATTTTTCATAGTCGTTGGTTTTGGAATACAGTCGAATTCCTATAACCTAGAATACTAGCACAATGTGTATATTGGAATTGTAGTTCAAATGGTTTAACCCGATGTATCATGAGCAAGAGAAGCTCGTATAGACATATGGGTATTCATTGGAGCAAATACTGAATGACTCACATGTGATTAATAGTTGGAAGTACACACCACCGTCAATAAGAATCTCCTCGAGTCGAGTAGTATATGTAATCTTTTGACTATAGGATAGCATTGATTTTGTGTGTGATCATCCACACTTTAATGCCATATATTTCAGAGATCTTTCATGGTATGACCGTTAGATTTTTGTTGGGAGTGGACCGATGCACTCGTTAATCATTTATAGGGCATAAAATATTTTAATCTTATTAGAATATAATTTTAATCTTCAATAAAATTGTATAACTAGAATTATTATTCTAGTAGGAAATAATTTCCTTTATATGATTTTAGATTAAATGTATCCTACTTAAATTTAAATTTTAGATTTTTAATTTATTTAGAAATAATTCAATTTTAGTTTGTATCTTAATTATATTAGGTTACTTAATTTAAATTTATTTTAAAGATATATTCATAATGTAATTAGAATTTAATCTCTTAATATATTTTAATTGTACTAGGATGCATTAACTGTAATAATATTAAATCCCTTAATTAAATTTAATATTAATCAATTTTTTTAAAAAAATTAAATTATTATATATATTAATATTAATATAAATTCTTTTTTAATTCTGTTTCATTTCGACTGTTGATGTCAGCATCTCATGTGCTGACGTGAGCTGCCAGTTAATCTTTTTTGTTATTTTTGCTGACATCAGTATGACATCATCATATGACATCAAAGCTTGGACCGGCAACATCTGCTGCTGGTGTTAACACCACGTCTCTATTCAGAAGTTAACTGGAATAACAGAAGTTCGAGTGCCATTTTCTAAAGCTTAAAGACACTAAAGATAGATCGAATGGCGAAATGGGCCTAAGTGGGCTTATAAACCTTGTAGGAAATTGGTTAATGTGCGGAGTACATTAAGTAAATATCTAGGGTGCATTTAATTGTGAGTTATTAACCACAACCACACTAATTTGCTAAATACACCCAAGCCTAGGTTGAGTATAAACAAAAGCCCAAATAAGCTTGTTCAAGCCAACCAAAAAAATCAAAAGAAGGCTTAGCCCATTTTCTCCCTCTAGTTTCGGCCCACGTGGCCTTTTATTCTTTTAACTCCCCAGACTTTTCTAGACTATTCAATATAAAACTTGAAATCAAATGAAATCCACCTTAACACCGGGAGTCGAAACGTGAAGATGGAGGAGGAGGAAAGACCTTGCAACTTTAGCCAAGAATTCTGAAGAAAAAGTTAAAAGAATGAAGTACAAGTAAGGTTAAGAGAATGAATTCAAGCCATAGAGATCATATGGAGCAAGAATTAAGGATGATAAAAGTACGAGAAATCTTGTCACATAATTTGTAATCTTGAAATTTTAATGGTTTAATTATGATATGTGAAGCTTAGGATGATAATGATGATGATATTGAATGATAGAATGAATGAATAGTGTGTCGGGATTTGTATGCCCGACAAGCAAATGTGTTCGAAACATGATTGATTAATAAATTTGTGATTCTATTTTATTCCGTGTATGCATTTTGATTTGCTTTATAAAATTCATGAAAATTTCCGTGATTATTTATGTAGCTTTAAATTAAACACATTTGTATATGTAAAATGTTACATACATATATGCGTGGATAAAATTTAAAGAGTAATAATCAAAATTTGTTCATGACTATGATTTGAAGTTGGGAATCTTCAAATCCAAAGTCATTAATACAGTTCATTCTATTATGAATGATATAGTTCTATCCAGACTATATTATATAGAGACATAGAAATGAATGTGTTTTATATAATAAGATTATATTGGACATGACTAGATAAAATTGAAAAGTTCTAATAATTTTCGTTAAATAAAGAACATCAATTTTATCATAATGATGGTCATATATATGATGATCTTAATTCATTATATTTAGCAGACTCCTATATCATATTAATTTATTCTTTAATTTACTCGGTATGGCTTTGTATTTATTACATTTCGTAAACCTTGTATTTTGGGAATGAGTTGAATGAATAGCTGGGAATGCTAACCTGATATAATGAAATCCTTTCATAAGATTGTCTTGTTTGTTAGTTCAGGACCTGAACGATTAGCGCGCAAATTCATAAAAGTTATGAATTAATTGTTCACTTGAGAACTAATGGAAGTCAAGGATAAAGATGTAATTGGAGAGGTTAACGAATATTTTATACCTAGCTCCTTTACGAATCTGTTATGGATGATCATTGCATAGGTAATGACTATATCAATGGACGAATACTTTGAGTAATTAATTCTATAATTCTGAGAGTGCAATTCTGGGTATTTAGTGGAGTTACTCCAGAATTAATAATTTCGTTTGATTAATAAAAGAGTTTATAATTAATCGACGGAATTATTGGAGCTTAGAATTATAGGTCCATCGGTCCCCTCGTCGTCTTCTATCACTGTTCGAACGATTATAATTACGAAGAAAAATATTGTGAATTATATAAAATAATTATGAAATATTTTACACTCTAATCATATAGCTCTTGTTTGGAAATGTTGACAAATGTTGTCTTAATATATTTATTAATAGATAATGTATCTATTTATTAATTTATGAAAATAATATTTAATTAATTTTGATTAATTAAATTTTAATTTAATGAGATAATATTTTCAAAAGTTGAAATTTTGAAAATTGTTTTTAATGAATTATATTTGATAAATTATGAGATAAATATTAAAGAATTTTATTTTGATTTTTTGAAAATCAAAATTAATAAAATCTTAAATGGATTTGCTTGACTATAGTTTTGATAAAAACAAAATCCTTTTTTCAAAAACAAAATCCATATGATATAAGATAGAATAAAAAACGTGAGCAGAGTTAGTTTTTTTGTTTAAGTTTTTGGTTGATACATTGATCAAAAATCAAACAAAAAGAACAAAAAAGAAACAAAAACGTGGATGCTGGAAAAATAAATAATAGAAAAAAGTTTTTTTTTTTTGTTTATGGTTTTGAGAAAATCAAAAAGAAAATAGCATCCAAGATTCGTCTCATGTGATGAGTACACGAATCCTTCCAAAATTAGAGTGTTCTTCGTAATTATTTTCAAGCCCACACGTGCCGTTGGAGGTGAGGAGATAAGACGAGGAAGATCGTGGTTCAAAGAATCGTGATACAAAGATATCCAGATCTGCAGGTATATTTCTTACTTGAGTTCTAAATATTTATATTATTAATATACTAGAAAATACGGATCCTGTTTTTATTGTTCATGTAAAAATTAAATAATTTTTTTCCTGTTATCAAACACAATTTCCGCTGCGCATGAACTCTGAAAACCAACAAATGGTATCATGAGCGGTCGTATTTATTCTAGTATATTAATAAGTGTAGGCACTGCATTTTTGCATGTAAGTCCCGATGATGAGTCTCGTACGGAGGCACTACCTTTTAAGCCGTGGAAGTCGCGGGAAACGGACGTCGGAAGGGAAGGATCAAGAATTGACATTTTGGTGGATTTAATTCGCTCGTTTAAGCTTCGGGTTCGCTTGTTCAGTCTCAGTTTTAAAATTTATCCCCGGCCCAAACCAAACCTACTTTCACCTCTCACCAAAACACAAACATCAAATAAACCCATGCACCTCACGCCTCTCCCCCATTCACAAAACAAAACAAACCCTAAAAGACCAAACACAAACCAATAAACAAAGAGAACCACACCAATACCCATGCAAACACCCATAATCCCCACGTGAAACAACCACTCAACAAAGCCACCAATTCCTTCACAAACAAATACTAAACAACAAAAAACCAAACACAAATAAAAAAAGACCAAACACTAACCAACAAATCAACAAACCCATCTTCTCAAATAAGCCCATGCACCCTCCATGCATTTAACCCTCTCCCACGTAAACAACAAGTCACAAACAAACACAAACACATGCAACACCCATAACTACCCATGCAAACACCCATGACCACCCATGCATAACCCATAACACCACCTTCACCTCCACTCCCCTATAAAAAGAAACCCTAATCAAAGCCACAAGGCCTAGCGAGTTCACTCTAAGAAAAAAAAGAAAATAAGGCAAGCATTCACGCCCATAACCTCAAAAACCCCCTCCTTGCCGTGAACAAACAACCTAGAGTACACTCCATTCACGCCCAAACTCCACCCACTGACTCACGCACATTGCCACATAAACCCCCCCTCCACTCACGGTAAAACAACTAAAGAACAAAGCAATAGATTCAGCAAATAACCCTCAAACTGCCGCATAAAACACTCACTGTCCAGCCCCAAAACAGCCGCATAAACTCTTCTGAACTGCACGCTCAAACTCGCCCTAAAGCCACGCAAACACACTCCAAAACAGCCGAAACACTCACAGAATTAACCTCAAAACAGCAGCCAAAACACGTGCAACAAAAACCAGAAACCGTGACCTTAATCACCCCAAAACCGAGACAGAAAACGCCCGCAAACAGCCCTTTATCAAACTGCCAAACCAGTAACAAATATAACCCTGAAATCGTGACCCTAATCATCCAAAACCAGTCCCAAAACAGTGACCTGAACCGCACCATAAACAACCCATAACTGCAGCCCTGTAACACCGAAAATAGCTCCCGAACAGCAACCCTATAGCACAGAAAATGGCCTAAAAACAGTGAACGAAAACAGAGAAAATAACGAGTGAAAACAGCGAAAATAGTGAACCAGTGGAAATAGTGGAAACAGTGAATCAGTAAAAACAGCGGAGCATCAACCTTTCCGACGACCACGTACCGCACTTTCGAGAGACGACTAAAGATGTTAGACCTGAGGGCACCCTTTTATTTATTATCCTATATTTTTAGTTATTTTATTACTTTATTTCGCATGAGTATTGTGAATTGGTGCATGATGTGATTTCCGGGTGAACGAAATATGTGTTATCTCTTGTTGTATATCAGATGGAAACCCAAACGTAAATTCCGTAGCCGAATCCGAATGGACGGTATTGCAGTTTGCACTCGGGATACAATGCCACGTACCACTTGAGAGACACACATATTTCGTTTCGTCCAATCTTGTGTTTGAGCATGATTAGTCGTTAGCATGTTATTTATTTAAGTCGTTAGTATGTTATTTATTTCTTAAGCATGATTTAGTTATTTTCTTTCACAATAGGAATTTAAATTGCGTTTATGTTTAGGATGTTATTTATTCTTTGTATTTGATGATTGAACATGCTCATTGTGTCATATCGTATGTTTGCCGTTGTGATAATTACTTTCAAAGCATGCAAACTTAGACTAGGATTTACTTTGATGAATGCGAACTAGATCTAAGTTACTTTTGAGCATATATGTTGCGTAGACTTAGTTAAATTATTGCACAAATCTGTTCATTACAAGTGACATAAGTAAGGGACCATTCCGAACCCAACGGTTTGAGGTCTTCCCTTGCGAGGGGGGTGAGTGCGGCCTTAAATCATTTTCCTGGTTCACACCGGGTGGCGACTCCATTTCATTCTCCGATTTAGTCCCCCGCGGGATACTCCGTACTCCTGACCGGGCCGTGAGCCCGGAACAGCGTCGTCCATTTCTGTGTCATACAATAAGAATGATTTATTTTAAATCATTTTAATATGTATGTAAAAGAGTAGGCTATGCATTTTGTTATGAATTATCACGTGATGGTGAATGTATGGATATTAATCGTTAATCGTATGGTTGACCTTGGGTTAGGATTTTAATTTTTAAATTTATATATTGGATATGTAAACCCAAAATTAAATGGGTATTTTTTCATGTAATTGTAATCTCTGTAATTGTTCGAGATCAAGATCAAGCCAAAGAGACGATGGACGGACGAAGACATTTTTTTATAAAATATAATTTTTTTTCCATAATTTGTTTTCTGCACAGTGCAGACTACTGCACGAGCAGCAGCCTCGCTGTATTATGTGTGAATTATTAAATGTTTATTCTCATGCATATTTTAAATGACATATAGAATTAGCCTAATGCTTACTCTTGCATTATAACATGCCATACATACATGTGCATTTTCATAAATTTATTTATGATAGTAAATAGTTTATAATTTGATTAAAAACTATTTTAGATTTTTTATCGATTAGTCGATTAAATAAAATTTGTGAATTAATTTTAAATCGTTAAAATTTGTAATGTCACAAAATTTAGTTCTAAGTATTTATAATAAATTGTTTATCATGAATAACTTAGATATTTCATAATGAATTTAAGTTTTATTATTAAAGCGGGTAATTTTATTATGAAACAATTAATTTGGTTATTAAAGACCTTTAATATTGATTTATTGGTCTTTTTCCGCTAAATTTTCAAAACATTAAACTTAAAATAATGAGTGGGAGCGGGTAGTTGTGTCAAAAAACATCCTTGGTCTCCACCGTTAATGCAACATCGTGAAATCTAAGTGGGGCTTCGTGATGACTTTAGTTTCATCCTCCCTAAGGAGAGTGTTTGCTTAGGTTAATATCAAGGTTTTACCTCTTACGATAGGATTTATAAAATGTATTTCATAATTGACTTACCCTAAGGTGGTTATTATGAGTTAAATTTTTAAGGATCCAAAACGGTGGGTTACACTCATATAAATCTAGTTAAAAGTGTTAATTCTATTTAGACCAAAAATCAGTTATTAATAAATTTTGAAAATATGAGATATTTTGAAAAAATTTATTAATTGAGATTGTCTCTATTTTAATAAGGTGTTGTGATCGACCCTAAGGCAAAATAAAAGGCTTATTAATTTTTCCGAAGCTATAGTAGTGCATATATATTTTAGTGTTTTGCATATGCATCATGCATCATGATTACTATGCCAAATTTATTTTGAATTTTATGCATGGAATAATTTGGAATATTTTTTTAATTATTTCAGAAATATGTCAAATCCAATCATATCAATGCTTGCTACTGAAAAATTAACTGGTGATAACTTTGCTAAGTGGAAGAATGACATGAATATAATACTTGTGCTGGATAACCTGAAGTTTGTCCTGATGGAGGAATGTCCTCCAGAACCAGCTGTGAATGCCAACAAAAATATTATAGATGCCTATGAGAATTGGGTTCGAGGAAATGACAATGCTCGTTTTTATTTACTTGCCACTATGTCCAACGTGCTTAAAACAAAGCTCGAAAAGACAGAGACTGCTTATGAGATAATGGAGTCTCTACAGGGCATGTTTGGCAAACCATCTGATCAAGCCAAACATGAAGCAGTCAGGAAAGTCTTGAACTGCAAAATGGAAGCTGGAACCCTTGTTCGTGAACACGTGCTAATGATGATTAGTATGATTCATGAAGCTGAAATCAACGGGGCAACTATAGATGAAAGCATAAAAGTGGACTTAATTTTGGAAAGTCTTAGCCCATAATTTCTTCAGTTCAAAAGAAATTACTTTATGAATAAATTGAGTTATAATTGACTCAATTACTTATCGAACTCATAACTTTTGAGTCTTTTTCTGTGGAGAACAAGGTGAAAGCAAATGTTGCTGAACCTTCTACCTCCGACTCTTCTTTAAAGAAGAGAAAGAGAAATAATAATAAAGGTAAGAGTTCAGGAACTGAGAAACTAGAAGGAAGCAGCAGCAAAAGAAACAAGCCAAACAATAATCAAGGTAAATCAGATTTACTTGTTACTGAATCTTGTTTAGTTGAAAATGATTTATCACATTGGATAAATGATTCAGGAGCGACTAATCATATTTGTTGTTGTTGGTTTCTATTAAGGTCCCAAGATCAATAATAAGCATGAATGAAGTGCGAATACACATCGAAGAAGTTGCGGAATACCCACATCGATCGGTTGAGCGACGCAGAGACATCAAAAATGAAATTCTGCCTGCTGTTCACTGTCACGGCAGTAGCAGTCCAAGCTCATTGTTTTGGCCTTCGTTTTGGTCATTCGTTAAGCTCCAAGCATCGTCGAATGGTTCCCGGCTCATGGGTGGACTTCCCTATCACCTTCGCATGTCTCGTAAGTGTGCTAGCACTTGTGATTTTTCCACAAAACCACACTCAAAGCTTCCCACTGTCACGGTTTTTTCAGCTCAAAACCAGTGAATAAAATGCCCCTTGGGCGTGAAGAGAAAGGAGGGAGAAGAGAGAGGAAATTGTGTGTTGAATTTTGCCTAAAGTGTATCTAATACACTTTTGTTCATTTCAAATGCATTTGGAATGAATTTGGCATTCCACAAGTCAAGCAATAAATGCTTGCCATCAACTCACATCACTTAATCCATCAAGTTATCAAGTCACATCACTCAAAGTGACAAATGATTTGACGCTTGATGCGACTAGCGATTTGACGCTTGATTTGACTTGCGTGCCGCACTCGAATTCGAAATGTGAATGCGCTCGCAAATAATCTCGGGTTCGGGTTCGCTAATTCCAAATTAACGAATTTTTCGATGCGTCGTAATTAAATGATTACGCTTAGCGAAATCACTATTCACGTCGCTAACCAATTAATTCTAAATTAATTCGTTCGCCCGAATTAAAATCTAATTTCAATTCCGCGTCGAAATCCAATTTCGTTTAATTTATCAAATATATTAATTTCACGATTAATTCCAAATTAACCGTTATCTCTCTTTAATGATATTTTATCCCAGATAAAATATCTCCGTAATTAATCCCAGATTAACTTTCTCTCTCTTCTAATTAATCCCAGATTAATTTAGAGTGCGAGTCATACGTCATCGGTGAATCTTTGGGAAGCGACCCATGAGATCCCCGGATATGTTGGCAGTAAATTCGGTCGTCGGACTATCCGAACACGTAAGTACCTCGTACTACGTTTATACCGATTTACAAGACAAGGTTGGCCTCTAGCAAAGCGCCATGCCTCCCAATTCTCCGGAAATATCCTTACAGGAATAAAGGATCTATATCAAGCGTAGTATACCGTAGTATTGCGTATTTCTGTCCAGTATCAATGATCACGTGCTAGGCCTGGGGCTGGAATTGTGTCTGCCCCGTACGAAGCACATGTCAGATGTCTAGTAACTAGTCTCTATAATCGGATAAACCTGACCTTGTCATTTTATCCCGATAGCTGCAGCATTTAAGAGAACCAGTCTCATATCCTACGTGACCATCATCTCCATATGACTGGAGTGACACTTTCGTCTTGACATCACACCCAACACACTACGATTCTCAATATACCCATCATTGGCGTACACAGAACCTGTTAAAGCTTTGGACGACCTCAACCAAAGTATATTGATTGTCGCAAGTATTAGCGGTGCAAGTCTCAGGTTAAGACCAAATACACCTACCCTGATTTCGGACTTCCATAGACACATAGTCATACTACCAATAGAATTCCGAGGGGGTCTATCCAGAGCGAAGCTGTTTCCCGTACCATCGGTAAAACACAACCTCCTATTACACTTGCATGAGTATCATATACCCAAATATATGAGAACTATGTCGTTGTGCCCTCACAACGCGCACAAGTGTAATACTAGTCTTTTACGTATTTATCGATGTCCAATCTCGATAATACTCTGACTAGGGATATTTAATGATTTATCCTTCGTGGACTGATACTGTCTCATATCATTCTCCGTCCAGGAACAAATCATATGGACCTCCTATCATTTATATATCTAGGTGATCTAATCACAAATGATAAGAGTGCAATCTCTTTTGTCACATAGTTAATTTGTACAACAACACCATGATCTGTACAAATAGTGATGCTATGGGTCATAATTGTCCAACAATCTCCCATTTGTCCTATAGCCAGTCACTCGAGTGCTTGACACCCGAATTATGTACGGTTGGCTCAAACTGCTGAGAAATGCTTTCGTCAACGGATTTGCATGATTATCATCTGATGTGATTTATTCGATCATCACATCGCCACGATGTATGATCCGAATGAATCAGATGAATATCGAAGTATTTATCTGGATCGTTGATGAGACTATTAATTCTTTAGCTTGTGCTCAAGCCTAGCTCAGCTGCTAACAGAATTACATCTAATCTAATTAGATTTTGTTATCGACCCAAATGGCTTCTATTGCTGCCTCAGCTGCAGCAATAACCCGCATTTGTTGTTTATTCGGTAACTGTATTTTACTTGGAAGATTTCCAGCTCACTGTACCGTTATTCAAACTTTGTAGTACCGTTTGCAACTTATAGTCGTTTTATTGGTTAGGAAACTTGCTACAGTGATCCCAGTCACTTCAAGTTCTCCATCTCCAAAAATTAAGACAGCATCCTTAGTTCTCTGAGATACTAACGGATGTTCTTAACATCAATCCAGTGACTTTCACTTGGATTGGCCTGTTTGTGAATCCATATGCTCAAAGCGTATGAGACACCAGGTCGCGTACATTTTTCAATGTACGAGTTCTCAGAGAATTTTCGAAAGCCAAGCTTTCGCCGATAGTTTATATGGGAATATCATTTCCTAGAAATGATGTATTATCATTATTTTATAGGACAACCACTGTCAGTGCGCTCCCACTAACCCTCTTATATACACAAGAATCATTTCGTTTTTGAATTAAATCATAAACCATTATGATTACATCAAAATGATAATTCCTAGAACCTTTGCTTGCTTCAATCCAAACATGGATCGAATAACCCACAAACCTTGTTTGCTAGTTTTAGTACGATAAAACCGACAGGATGTTATAAACATCCTCCAAAAGGTTTCCTTTTCAGGAAAGCGATTTTCCCGTTCAGCTGCCATATTTCATAAATGAAACATGCAGCATTAGCAAGCATTATCCAAATGGATTTACTGTGGCAACAGGTAAAAGGTTGAATCATAATCAACACAATGTTGATAACGATACCTTTCCGCTAAAAGCCTAGCTTTATACGTTGGTATGTTGCCATCCATGTATGTCTTCCTTGAAGACTTATATAGTACCAATAGGCACAATGCCTTGCGGTACATCAACTAGTATCCAAACTTGTTGATATACATGGAATCCAATTCAGACTCATGACACTTTGTCATGATAAGGAGTCGATATCTTGTATCACTACCTTATACGTAGTCAGTTGGTATACCTCAAAAGATTGCCATCTTTATGAGGTGAGATCAGAAACCCATACCCCAGGCTGTTTTCTGAATCTCTCTCGACTTACGTGGTTCTTGTGTATTCGATGATTAATAATAATAGTTTCATCCTTGATGAACTATTTGTGTTCCATAAGGATTCGGTGCCTTAAATAGTATTACTCCGATTTTCATCGAGTTTTACTATCCTCCCACTTACCACTGCATATCGGTATTCCTCTTAGGAAAACCGCATGGTGAGCAACAATCTTATTGTTCTCTCGTGAGTTGTATAAGTACTATACTTTGGTATCCCTAGGATAACCTACAATTGGCACTTATCTATTTGGGTTTTAGTTTGGTATCATCCAAACATATGCCTAGCATACCCAAATTTTCAGGAATGAGAAACCTGGTTTCTTTCCCGTTCATATCTAATATGATATCTATCATACATATTTTATGGAACCTTATTCTAAATAAGTTATTGCACTGTTTATGCTTATCCGTTGAAGGAAATGGTTAGCTCAGAGCGACTCATGATTAACCTTATCATGTCCAACAAAATTAGGTTTATCCATTCGGACACACCGTCAAACTGACGTGTTCCGAGAGGAGTCCTCATTTGAAAGAATACTATAATATTTCAAGTATATAAGAAAATTATTGCTTAAGTATTTTCCATTACGGTCTTACCGTGACGGTTTAATACTTTAGCCGATCTGTTTGTCTATTTCGTGTCGAAACTATAAAAGCTTCCGATTTGTGTTCTTCAAAAGAAACACATAACCATAACGCGATGCCACATCCGTAAGGTCACGAAATATTCATGTCCACCTCTAGTCTAGCTAGACATGGGCCCACTTGCTTCACTATGAATTAGGGCTAACAGGTCGGTGGCATTTGCACTTTTACCAAGTAAATAATGTTTTAGGCACTTTGCCCAATAAACTAGATTCGTAGACTTTATTTGATTGGAATCAAATTGGTCTGAGTACCCACTCTTCAAAAGTGTGGATATACGAGTCTTGTTTAATTGTGTCCCCGACAACAATGCCACAATTAGTTTCATCTGATCAAATCAGTTTGAGCTATGTTTGTCATGTTATATGTTTGAGATATATTTATATTCAAAATATAAATGATGTTATTCACATCTAATGTGTTTATCTCAATATCATCTTTATATAATAAAACACTTTAGTGTTCTAGAATATAAAGGTTCACCCGCAGCGGGTTAAACACTGATATAGAGATAATGTATCTAGTCAAACTAGTTACATTATAACAGTTCCTAATTTAAGGACACACCCGAAGGTTGTTCCTAAATTTAGGTATCTACGGTTAAAACAGCGACAGTTGTCCCATTTTCAATTCGCAGATAAATCTCTATGGAAGTCAGTATCCTGCTCAAAGTAGATTCTGAACATCAATACATATATTTTATGTACCAAACTAAGTATTTAAAATCTAATTTTAATACTAGTAGTGATCATAATCCTGACAAACATATTTGAAGTCAGAGCCTTGCTCGTCTTCAATTCCTTCATGTCTGCCTTGTCCAAACGGCAGTCACGCTTCTGCGATCCCGTTTGCCATATTTTAGGCAGACATTTTGGGATATGTCCTTTAACTTCTTAGAAGATTATAATGATTTTGCCTTTGCCAGTTTCAACACTCCAGAAGCCTTTGGCCAAGCTTCGTCCTTCTAGAATATCAAAGTAAGGTGCGCCTTGCGCTATTTGCCTAATTGCAAACTTTGACTTTGTCTCCTTGAGAATAGTCATTAACTCTCCAAGAGTTATGTATTGCAATTTTAGTACTTCTAAAATCTAAAATAGATTCTTTGAAGATCCTTCAATTTTATTATCATACTTTAAGGATCTAATCCTTAGTTTTGATTAAGAAATTAAGGAGTCTACTTGACAAGTTTAATGGATTAAGCACTAAAGTTATCATCACATAAATCTTCCAAAGATTATGCTCGACTATTTGCTTAACTCCGGGTTTAGGCTTAATATGTTATTTTATCAAATAAAACAACTTATTATTTTTCAGGACCATCCTGAAATAATTCCCAATTTTGAAAATTAAACCATTTAAATACATTTTCCCTAGGATATGTTTTTAAATGTCAATCTTTCAATTTTATCTTGATTTTAATAGTCCAACTATTTAATCAACGATTATGGTACTATTTATTATAATGATTACAATAGTCCAACTATTTAATCAACTATAATTAATAGATTAAAATCAATTATATTGATTACTATAATCCAATTATAAAATCAACTATAAATGAATAGTTTGAATATATAGTCCAACTATTTATTAAAACAACATTTTAAATATTAGTCCAACTAACATTTAATTTATTTGACGAATGGATATTTGTTGAGCGAGTATGGCGAGTAATTGAACGAGTATTGCAAATTTAATTCTTACCTCCCACTATTTTTCGGCGAGCCTCTATCCCTCTGTCGAGTACTCGAGAAACCGTGTTTCCTAGTGGGCTAGGATCCCGTTAAATATCACACAATCTTGACTTTGGCGAACAAATTGTATGATAATTAACTAGGTAGATCTCTAAGATCGATTGGATCCAATCCAATTCATAGATCAGGTACGGGGACATCCAAGTCCGAAACATATATCTTATATATGCCAATACATCCAATGTATTACCTAACCTTTTTCCTCTGAATCAACTAAGCCTTGGCTTTGGCACAACAAACTTAGTGATCTCAGTCAAGCGCGACCCATTGACCATGGAAAGCTTCGTAATCAATGTCGATGGACAAGAAGTGGTCTTGACTTTGGCCAACAAACCACGACTTGGAAAAGACACTGATATGGAACAAAGCCTTCGTGATTCAAACACATCCTCGACAGACAAAGGCCTTGACTTTGGCCAACAAACCAATGCCGTCTTAGATTTTGAGCAAGAATCACTCAATGGAAAGAAAAACGCTTAATATTTTGCGAGGGTTTTTCGAGTGCAAATTGGCAACCAATTTATTATCTTTGTTAAGGTCTCATCATCATAATAAAGCGCATATAATAAAATAATAATGATATGCGGATGGATACTTTACACATTGATCCTAGATCAAATCTCTCACTTTCTCTCTCCCGCTAGCACAAGTATTACTTCTACCCGTTACACTACACTTCTAAAGAAACCTCATTTACATTAAGGGGAATAGGTGAGAAGAGAATACAAAGAATAGATAGGTAATAAGGCTGGACAGGCAGGTCCAATAATAAATCAAATTTATTACAACAATTTCTAAAATTGTCCACCCATCTAATATCCATCCGATATACATTATTCATGCATCGCAACCATGTATTCACACAAGCATGTTATCAATCAATCTAATCAAATTAATTATATGATAATTAGTGATCATCCAATGTTCAAACAACGATTTGATTTTGCTCGAGTCAAACTCGTTTTTGCGAATAAGTACTTAAAGTACGAATTCTTGAATTAAATTAAACTACATCATTAAATCCAATTTAATATGCATTCAATTCTAATTCGCTATTTAATTCCAAATTAAATACTACACTTTAATAATGAACTTTTACGACTTAAATTCCAAATTTAATCGTTGCGGGTCTCAAAGCCCGATTAACGTCCAACGTCAATTTAATTAAAGTCCAATGGGCTTTTAATTAATTTCTTGAGGCGTGGACTTTTGGTCAACTGGGTCAAACCGAATAACCAAAACCCAATCCGGGAATTACCCCATAAGCCTAGAAATCAATTTAGGCCCATTAGGCCCAATCATACTTTAAAGGTCCATTAGTCGCGTTTGGGCTTTATGGAAGCGGTTTTGGGCTCAATTGGATCCAACCAATTTTGCCTAAACCCAACTTTGTACAACAAAGCCCAATAAGCCCATTTGCAACATTAAAGCCCAAATCCAATTTTAAGGCCAATTAATTAAACACAAAAAATTCCAATTTCACATTTAATTAACCACCCAAATCATTATTTCCAAAACACAAATTAGGCTAATTAATCATGCTCATCTATATCAATTAGTGTCCAACACAAATTGATTAAAATCAAACCCAAACATACTTCACAAATTCTCGGTCAAGGAGGGGATTTTATATCCGATTTGGTTTCAATCCAATTAATCCCACAATCGACATTAAATCAACATCCTAATTGATTCTAACTCATCCAATGAATCTAAAAATCAAAATTCCAAGACAATAGGGTTCATTGACATTCAGCCAACTCTTCCAATTTGGGGAAAATTATTCCAAATCAATTTTCTTGAAATTGATCCAATCAAACTTCAATTCAAACACATTTAAGCATATTCATTCATCCAATTTCACAAATTCATGCTCAAAATCAATTTGCCCAAATTTTAACCCTAAACTTTTTCACGCTCAAACCTTGCTCTAGATGCCATTGTTGGTTTCTATTAAGGTCCCAAGATCAATAATAAGCAAGAATAAAGTGCGAATACACATCGAAGAAGTTTCAGAATACTCACATCGATCGGTTGAGCGACGCGGAGACATCAAAAACGAAATTCTGCCTGCTGCTCACTGTCACGGTAGCAGCAGTCCAAGCTCACTATTTTGGCCTTCGTTTTGGTCCTTCGTCAAGCTCCAAGCATCGTCGAATGGTTCCCGGCTCATGGGTGGACTTCCCTATCTCCTTCGCATGTCTCGTAAGTGTGCTAACACTTGTGATTTTGCCACAAAACCACACTCCAAGCTTCCCACTATCACGGTTTTTTCAGCTCAAAACCAGTGACAAAATGCCCCTTGGGCGTGAAGAGAAAGGAGGGGGAAGAGAGAGGAAATTGTGTGTTGAATTTTGCCTAAAAGTGTATCTAATACACTTTTGTTCATTTCAAATGCATTGGAATGAATTGGCATTCCACAAGTCAAGCAATAAATGCTTGCCATCAACTCACATCACTTAATCCATCAAGTTGTCAAGTCACATTACTCAAAGTGACAAATGATTTGACGCTTGATGCGACTAGCGATTTGACGCTTGATGCGACTAGCGATTTGACGCTTGATTTGACTTGCGTGCCACACTCGAATTCGAAATGCGAATGCGCTCGCAAATAATCCCGGGCTCGGGTTCGCTAATTCCAAATTAACAAATTTTCCGATGCGTCGTAATTAAATGATTACGCCTAGCGAAATCACTATTCACGTCGCTAACCAATTAATTCTAAATTAATTCGTTCGCCGAATTAAAATCTAATTTCAATTCCGCGTCGAAATCCAATTTTTTTTAATTTATCAAATATATTAATTTCACGATTAATTCCAAATTAACCGTTATCTCTTTTAATGATATTTTATCCCAGATAAAGTATCTCCGTAATTAATCCTAGATTAACTTTCTCTCTCTTCTAATTAATCCCAGATTAATTTAGAGTGCGAGTCATACGTCATCGGTTAATCTTTGGGAAGCGACCCATGAGATCCCCGGATATGTTGGCAGTAAATTCGGTCGTCGGACTATCCGAACACGTAAGTACACTCGTACTACGTTTATACCGATTTACAAGACAATGTTGGCCTCTAGCAAAGCGCCATGCCTCCCAATTCTCCGAAAAATCCTTACAGGAATAAAAGATCTATATCAAGCGTAGTATACCGTAGTATTGCGTATTTCTATCCAGTATCGAATGATCACGTGCTAGGCCTGGGGCTGGAATTATGTCTGCCCCGTACGAAGCACATGTCGGATGTCTGGTAACTAGTCTCTATAATCGGATAAACCTGACCTTGTCATTTTATCCCGATAGCTGCAGCATTTAAGAAAACCAGTCCCGTATCCTACGTGACCATCATCTCCATATGACTGGAGTGACACTTCCGTCTTGACATCACACCCAACACACTATGATTCTCAATATACCCAGCATTGGCGTACACAGAACCTGTTAAAGCCCTGGACGACCTCAACCAAAGTATATTGATTGTCGCAAGTATTAGCGGTGCAAGTCTCAGGTTAAGACCAAATACACCTACCCTGGTTTCGGACTTCCATAGACACATAGTCATACTACCAATGGAATTCAGAGGGGGTCTATCCAGAGCGAATCTGTTTCCCATACCATCGGTAAAACACAACCTCCTATTACACTTGCATGAGTATCCTATACCCAAATATATGAGAACTATGTCGTTGTGCCGTCACAACGCGCACAAGTGTAATACTAGTCTTTTACGTATTTATCGATGTCCAATCTCGATAATACTCTGACTAGGGATATTTAATGATTTATCCTTCGTGGACTGATACTGTCTCATATCATTCTCCGTCCAGGAACAAATCATAGGGACCTCCTATCATTTATATATCTAGGTGATCTAATCACAAATGATAAGAGTGTAATCTCCTTTGTCACATAGTTAATTTATACAACAACACCATGATCTGTACAAATAATGACGCTATGGGTCATAATTGTCCAACAGTTGTTCTTACAGAAGCTTGATTCTTACACAAGACTTGCTGATGGGGACTTTACTTTGAGAGTTGGGAATGGCACTTTAGTTTCACCATCAATAGTTGGACAAATAAAACTTTATGTTGAGAACAATAAATTTTATTTTTGAATAATGTTTATTTTGTACCGGGGTTTACTAGAAACCTCATTTCAGTTTCTCGAATTTTTGAACAATCTTATTCAGTTTCTTTTGATAATAAATCAGTTCTTATTTCAAGAAATGGTTTGGATATTTGTTCTGATTTTATTGAAAATGGGCTCTATGTAATAAGGCCCAATTTTAATTCACTATTGATTGCTGAAATGTTCAAAGTTGCATTGCCCAAAACAAAGAAACAAAAGATTTCTCACACTAATAACACATATCTATGACACCTAAGACTTGGTCATATAAATCTCGATAGGATAAATAGGCTTGTAAAGGATGGTCCTTTAAGAGAACTAAATGTTGGTACTCTACCAGTCTGTGAATCATGTCTTGAAGGTAAGATGACAAAAAGGTCTTTCTCTGCAAAAGGCAATAGGGCCCAAGAACCACTGAAGCTCATACATTCAGATGTTTGTGGACCTATGTCTACACAAGCAAGAGGTGGTTATGATGTACTTCGTTACTTTTATTGATGATTACTCTAGATATGGTTATGTTTACCTAATCAGACATAAGTCTGAAACTTTTGGAAAGTTTAAAGAATTCCAAATCGAAACAGAAAAACAATTAGGTAAATCAATCAAGTGTCTTCGATCAGATCAAGGAGGTGAATACCTTGATAATGAATTCAAAGATCACCTATTAGAGTATGGGATTTTATCCCAACTAACTGCACCTGGTACACCTCAGCAAAATGGTGTAGCTGAGAGGAGGAATCGAACTTTACTCGACATGATTCATTCCATGTTGAGTTATTCTTCACTTCCAAAATCGTTTTGGGGGTATGCTATACAAACAGCAACCTACATTTTGAATGTGGTTCCATCTAAGTCAGTACCTGGAACACCTTTAGAGTTATGGAGTGGCCACAAACCTAGTTTGAGTCACTTTCGTATATGGGGGTGCCCAGCATACGTGCTAATGGGTAAGACAACAAAGTTGGAAATGATTTCTGAAGTTTGTTTCTTTGTAGGATATGAAAAAGGCACAAGAGGAGGTTTTTTTTATAATCCTCGAGATAATAAGGTATTTGTGTCGAAAAATGCCACATTTCTTGAGAATAATTATATGGCAGACTTCAAACCTCAAAGCAAGATAGTCTTGGAGGAATTAAAATCTGATGAGATCAGTCAAAAACCTGCTAGGATTGTTGTTCCACAAAGCGAGGAGACCACATCTTCGAGTTAGAATATCTTACCACCTCATCGTAGTGGGAGGATAGTACGACTACCTTCTCGATATAGACAAGATGGTGAAGTACAAGTTGCTATCACTGATGATGGAAGAGATGACCCATTAACATATAGATGTGCAATGGAAGATCATGACAAAGAGAAATGGCTTGAGGCTATGAAACTTGAGATGGAATCCATGTATTCCAACTCAGTCTGGGAGCTTTTAGATCTACCTGAAGGAGTAAATCCTATAGGGTGCAAATGGATCTACAAAAGAAAGATGGGAGTGGACGGTAATGTAGAGACATTTAAAGCGAGGCTAGTGGCAAAGGGTTATACCCAAAAGGAATGAGTTGACTATGAGAGGAAACTTTTTCACCAGTAGCCATGCTGAAGTCCATTCGAATCTTACTTTCCATTATTGCTCATTATGATTATGAAATTTGGCAGATAAATGTCAAGACATCCTTTTTTAATGGCTATCTTGAAGAGACCATCTATATGGAGCAACCAGAAGGTTTTATAAGCAAGGACGAAAAGCAAAAGGTTTGCAAATTGCAAAGGTCTATCTATGGACTTAAGCAAGCGTCCAGATCTTGGAACATGAGATTTGATGAGGCGATCAAATCTTATGGCTTTATCCAAAATCCTGATGAATCTTGTGTTATAAATTCATCAAGGACAAGCGAGTGGTCTTTCTAATACTTTATGTTGATGATATTCTACTTATTGGGAATAATGTAGAACTATTATCAGACGTAAAGGCTTGGCTGGCTGAACAATTCCAAATGAAAGATTTGGGAGAAGCAAGTTATATTCTTGGGATTCGTCTTATTAGAGATCGTAAGAAAAAGTTACTAGCTCTGTCTCAGGCATTGTTTATTGACAAGATGCTTGTTAGATATTCAATGTAAAACTCCAAGAAAGGTAATTTACCTTCCCGTCATGGAGTTGTTCTTTCTAAAAGGCGGTGTCCTTCGACACGCCAAGATGAAGAAGATATGAGACGGATTCCATATGCGTCGGCAGTGGGGAGTTTGATGTATGTTATGCTATGCACAAGACCGGATATATGCTATGTAGTGGGAATAGTTAGTCGTTTTCAGTCAAATCCACGATTAGATCACTGGGTAGCAGTTAAGCATATTCTCAAGTATCTACAGAGAACGAGGAACTATATGCTTGTTTATTCTGGCAGAGATTTGATTCCGATTGGATATACTGATTCTGATTTTCAATTAGATACAGATGATCGAAAGTCGATATCTGGATAAGTATTTACTCTTGGTGGGGGAGCTATAGTTTGGAGAAGTATCAAACAATCATGTGTTGTAGATTCAACTATGAAAGCCGAATATGTGGATGCTTGTGAAGTTTCCAACGAAGCAGTTTGGCTCCGAAAGTTCTTTACTGATCTGGAAGTGGTTCCAGATATGGACAAGTCATTGTCACTTTTTTGTGATAATAGTGGTGCAGTGGCTAATTCCAAGAACCAAGAAGCCACAAGAGATCAAAACATATTGAGAGGAAATATCATGTGATTAGGGACATTGTGCAACGCGGAGTCGTGGTTGTTCTGAAGATTCCATCTGCAGAGAATCTAGCCGATCCTTTTACCAAGACGCTGCCTGAAAGAGTTTTGAGGGGCATATAGAAGGATTGGGGGATTATAGACATGTCTCATTTACTTTAGAGCAACTGGGAGTTTGTTGGGATTTGTATGCCCGACAAGCAAATGTGTTCGAAGCATGATTGATTAATAAATTTATGATTCTATTTTATTCCGTGTATGTATTTTGATTTGTTTTATAAAATTCATGAAAATTTCCGTGATTATTTATGTAGCTTTAAATTAAACACATTTGTATATGTAAAAATGTTACATACATATATGCGTGGACAAAATTTAAAGAGTAATAATCAAAATTTGTCCATGACTATGATTTGAAGTTGGGAATCTTCAAATCCAAAGTCATTAATATAGTTCATTCCATTATGAATGGTATAGTTCTATCCAGACTATATTATGTAGAGACATAGAAATGAATGTGTTTTATATAATAAGATTATATTGGGCAGGACCAGATAAAATTGAAAAGTTCTAATAATTTCCGTTAAATAAAGAACATCAATTTTATCATAATGATGGTCATATAGTGATGATCTTAATTCATTATATTTAGCAGATCCTATATCATATTAATTTATTCTTTAATTTACTCGTATGGCTTTGTATTTATTACATTTCGAAACCTTGTATTTTGGGAATGAGTTGAATGAATAGTTGGGAATGCTAACCAGATATAATGAAATCTGTTCATAAGATTCTCTTGTTTGTTAGTTCAGAACCTGAACGATTAGCGCGCAAATTCTTAAAAGTTATTAATTAATTGTTCACTTGAGAACTAATGGAAGTCAAGGATAAAGATGTAACTGGAGAAGTTAACAGATATTTTATACCTAGCTCATTTACGAATCTGTTATGGAGGATCATTGCAAAGGTAATGACTATATCAATGGACGAATACTTTGAGTAATTAATTCTATAATTCTGAGAGTGCAATTCTAGGTATTTAGTGGAGTTACTCCAGAATTAATAATTTTCGTTTGATTAATAAAATAGTTTTAATTAATCGACGGAATTATTGGAGCTTAGAATTATAGGTCCATCGGTCACCTCGTCGTCCTCTATCACTGTTCGATCGATCGATTATAATTACGAAGAAAAATAATTGTGAATTATATAAAATAATTATGAATTATTTACACTCTAATGATTCAATATAGCTCTTGTTTGGAAATGATGACAAATGTTGTTAATATATTTATTAATAGATAATGTATCTATTTATTAATTTATGAAAATTAATATTTAATTAATTTTGATTAATAAATTTAAATTTAATGAGATAATATTTTTTCAAGTTGAAATTTTGAAATTTTTTTTTAATGAATTATCTTTGATAAATTATGAGATAAACATTAAAGAATTTTATTTTGATTTTTTGAAATCAAAATTAATAAAATCTTAAATGGATTTGCTTGACTATAGTTTTTTGATAAAAACAAAATCCTTTTTTCAAAAACAAAATCCATATGATATAAGATAGAATAAAAAAGTGAGCATAGTTAGTTTTTTTTGTTAAGTTTTTGGTTGATACATTGATCAAAAATCAAACAAAAGAAACAACACAAGAAACAAAAACGTGGCTGCTGGAAAAATAAATATAGAAAAAAGTTTTTTTGTTTTGTTTTTTTGTTTTTCTTTGTTTTGGTTTTGAGAAAATCAAAAAGAAAATAACATCCAGGATTCGTCTCATGTGCTGAGTACACGATCCTTCCAAAATTAGAGTGTTATTCGTAATTATTTTCACGCCCACACGTGCCGTTGGAGGTGAGGAGATATGACGAGGAAGATCGTGGTTCAAAGAATCGTGACACAAAGATATCCAGATCTGCAGGTATATTTCT
>SKCR01053575.1:0-30237 GCA_019454045.1 Zanthoxylum bungeanum | reverse complement strand
GCAGCTAAGGAAGCAATATGGCTCCATAAATTCTTGAGAGATCTGGAAGTTGTTCCAGATATGGATATACCACTCACACTTTATTATAACGATAGTGGTGCATGGTAAGATTCTAAAGAACCAATAAGCCATAAGAGAAGGAAGCATATAGAGAGGAAATACCATCTATTTAAGGAGATGTTGCAGATAGCGTTCTGAAGATAATATGGCTGATCCGTTTACAAAGACTTTGACGGCTAAAGTGTTTAAAGGTTACCTAAAGGGTCTAGGATAATGGGATATGTCTCATTTGCTATAGTACAAGTGAGAGATTATTGAGATATATGCCCAAGAGAATAATGGAATATGTAAATGAGATTTTATTTTAAGTAATAAACAATGCAGTTATTTATTTATTAAAATATTGATTTTAATGTTGCATATTATAAATTATCATGTATGCCATTGGATACTAATTAATGTACTTTCAGATTTAGTGTATAAGTGTTATATACAATAGGATTTAAATATGAAAATAGTAATCCTAAATAGTCCGTAGAGAGCAAACAAAGACGGACACTTTGTTTATGGTTTATCTCTAGCTGCGGTCCATTCCATATTGTATGATGACTTTTATCCGGGTTCGTTCATGTGGTAATATGAGAATGAAGGCACCTTATATGATGCGATCATATAGGACTGGACCAAGACAGAAATGAATTTATTTTAATATCCGTTAAATAAAGAAATTCATATCAGTCTAATAGATTATTATATATAGGTTAATCTGAATCCTGCGTGTACTACAAACTCCTGCATAGTAGGTTATGTCCTTTGATTTACAAAGGTGAGGTTGGTGAAGCAGTCCCGACCAATAGCTACATATTTTGGGGACATGGTTTGGTGTGTAGCTGATGACGTTCTACATAGATATGGAATTCATTCTTTCTTGCGAGAAGTAGATGAGTATCTTCCTTAAGGGTTGATTCGGTACTTGAACGGTTAGAACGCTCAAGTCTTTCTATTACAAATAAAAAATATTAATATTCATAATGGTTATGAATAAATAGTTCATTAGAGAATCAATGGTACTTATGGCACAAAATAATTAGAGGAGTATAATAGACATTATGACCCAGATCTAATTATGAGATACTCATGGAGGGTCAATTTGTATGCAGTGATTACATCGATGGACGCCGATAGCTTTCGATATAAAATATATCTGCAGTGACGAGAGTGCAACTTTAGGTTTTTAGTGGAATAACCTAATTTATAATAATTCAGAATATTTAATTAAAGAGTTTTAATTAATATTTCGAAATTATTGGAGCACAGAACTGTTGGTCCATTTGATCCCCGTGTTAGCTCGTTACACTATAGGAATCCATGGAATAATTGGATAGTTTAATTATGAACTCACTTGAAAAAATTAAATAATTGAGAATTATTTATTGATATAATTATTAATTTGTTTAATAATTATATAATGTCACACTTTATAATTATATATTAAAATATTTAATATATAATTTTTATACTAATGATTATTAGATAATCATTAATAAAAAGATTTGATTTATATTAAATTTGATTTAATTCAAAATCAAATATGTAATTTATATTATGATATAAGTTACATTTTAAATTTAAATTTGATATTTGATATTATATTTAATATTGAAATTAATAATATTATTGTGAAAAAATTGCCAATGGCCATATTTATATGTGTGATTAGGGTTATAGTTAATTTTATAATAGCACATTTAATTAACATAAACCCTATATATAAATATGGAGTTTTTCTCTTCACATCACAACCCTAACCATTTTCTCATCTTTTAAATGAGATTGAAAAAGAGAAAAAAAAATAAAAAAAATAAAAAAATAAAAAATAAAAAATAAAAAAAATAGAAAACCATGGTGGAAACATGCGAGTTAACCCCGAACCCACCCTCACGGATTTCTGATAGTGAGAAATAACACGGAAGACAGAATGGTAGATCTGATCATTCACGTGCGTTGGTCACATGCTTGATACATACTCACAGTAATTCACCACACATGTAGAAGGTAAATTGAAAGTATTTGTAGATGACGAATGATGACCATGCATGTGCCATTGATTTTGTTGAACAAAGTCAATGTGAATGATCAAAAGAAACAAATGCAAGCGGCGCACTTCATGTATGGTTTTTGGAAGTCGAAAAGCCACAAGCCATTGCATGTAAATTGGCTTTGCAATGTGACGTAGTGCACTACACTTTTGAAGACCATTCAAATTATTTTGATGAATGGTGTAAACGAGGTTGTCCACGAAACTGTTTGCAAAATGGTTTTCTGCAGTGCATCTTTATGCAGCACAGTTCGGCACAGTGAAATGTAAAGGGATAAAAAAAAATTACGGTCGATCCCGAGTGCCTAAGCTACTTCCGTTGCGCGAGGGAAATCGTTTCCTACAGATGTATATACGCATGTGTATGACGATTCAGATGATAAATCAATATTTGTAATGTATATGCTTGTGTATGTGAAATCGTGTGATGAGTTTATGTCACGTGATATATGTGCATGTGTGTATGTTTGATTGGTTGATAATCTCGTGGTGTAGTAGTCGAGCTGGTTAGGGATCCGTTCGAACGAAATTCATCTCGTACCTATTCTAAAATAGGTAATGAGTCTCGTACGAGCATTGTATGTGTAAGCCAGCCATATGTATGTATTGTTTGTTATGTGCTTTGTGATGTATTGGCTGTTATGTATGCTTCATTGTTGGTTGCACGGTGACTGTATGTATGTTTAAGTGTATCTGTGTGTGACAGAATCCGTGATATATATGAATTGTCTGTGCTATTGGGGAATGAATGTATGACTTGAAAACCGGCGTAAATATAAGAAATTATAATTGTGAATGTGTAACATCCCGCCTTAGCAGTGATGTTACCGGCAGGAGGCAGACTAAACCCATCTCCATAAGCCTCTGATTCTAGAAAATTTCGGCATTATGTATTTGTAACATCATGCAACCTGGCCTATAGACAGCATCCATTTACAACATGAAAATAAAATCTCGACCTCAGGCCGGTATCTCAACGTTAATGCAATCTAAGGGCCCAACTAAAATACAATGTAGACATAATACAACCAGGGCTCCGTACCCGAAAATACGTATATACAAAAACTTTTCTAAAATAAACTCGTGCTCAGCACGTTACAACTTAAACAAACTAAAACATAAGCTACTGGACTCTTTATTCCCCCCACGACCTGGTGACTGGCTGACTGCAACACTGCTATTCGGCTCCTTAAGCTCTGGTGTATGTGGTTGACCGATCAGGTCACCAACCTACAAAACTAACAAACTTGGTGGTGTGAGTCATAATGGCTCAGTAAGTAACTATGCTCATTCCTTGAGTGTCAAACACATGCATTTAAAATATACTCATCAAGTTATTACATCCCCATCTATTAAGTCAGTCTCCATCATGTTTCTGCTACGCTACTCTGATAACTCAATACTTAACTAATTCTTTGCTAATCTAGTTTGGTTATTTATCATACTTATCCTTCTTTTATTTCATTGAAATATCATCGAATCAGATTTATATAATATTCTTTCTATTAAAGATTCGTCTTTAACTGTCTATATTCTATATACTAATTCTGTCATTAATATATTCACACGCAGATAAATAAATTCACTTACATAACAAATTATCACAATATCATAAACATATGCAAACTAATGTACCTTACATCTGTAATTTCATATATTCATATTCGAACTTATTAAGCTTAAATGCTATAATATATGCATTTACAAATTTCTATTTTCAACTCAATAACACCATACATGTATATGTAATCATATAATACACACAGACATCAATCATAATCACATAGATGTAATCATGATACAAAATACAATACATACAACATCAATCATATATTCATATAGATGTAATCACGCTATCATGCTTCAATGTTAACTATATGCATTTCGTATATTAACCAGAATGTATTACTTATATGCTTAACCTATAAGCTATACTGATCTTTAATTATGTCATATCTTTGGAAAATACTTATTGAAAAACCTTTTCTGAAAAACTGCTTTCTGAAAACTCGTTCTGAAACTCTATTTGAAAATCTCTTAATAAAACTTATCTTTCTAAAATCATGCTTTGAATCTCTGGTTTCTGGAAACTATTTCTAAAATCTTTTTCTGAAAATTGTTTACTGAGAATCTGAAAACTGAAAACTTTTTTGTATGTCTTCTCTCTAAAATCGCTTTCTAAACTCTTTTTCTGAAAACTGAAATCTGGAATTCTTTTTCTGAAAACCAAAATCTGAAAATCAATATACGGTCATCTTGTACCAAAGTATCCATCTGGTGTTCAGGGGCGTTACGTATCGCCGTTCCCCCATGCCACCAAATCTCCGCCCGTAGGCGCATCTCCGCCCGTAGGCATATCTCCGCCCAGGAATGTACCATCTGAGCGCTTAGGATCTAGGGGCGTTACGTATCGCCTTCCCCTAGTCCCGCTCGAGGATCTGAGAGCGTCCCCTCAGTCCTCCACATGTGCACATGTATATAAATCCGTCAATTCCAACAATGTACAACTAGGATGGGTCAAATCCCAAATCCCGAATCCATATGATATCCGTCAATTCCATCTGTGTCTCAAGTTACGTATTGGGGTGAGTTTTTCCCTCAAGCCCCGAAAACCATAAACTCATGTTTTAAATCTCAAAACTGTATCGGGCCTTTTTTTTGAAAATAATTTCTCTCAAAAACATCTGAAACTTTTCTTTAAAACTCTTGAATTTTAAAAATCATTCTCATCTTCAGTTCTGGAAAATTCATACAACGTGCATGCACAATGCATTATTCTTTCATTCATTCTCATCATGTTAATGCTTATTCTTCTTTATGCAACATATGCTTATGCTACTATATTGATGAATGCATACACTCATAACTATTAACTTTCAGTTTATTTTTATATTGCAGGTGCTAATTAAGTTCTGCTTCTCAAGGGTCAGATTCGGACTGTCACTTTCAGGGGCTGACAAAACCTCCTGATCTGGGTCTGACTAAGTTTTAGGTGATTCAGGGTCTGAATAAGTTTTCTGGTCAGGGTCGGACTGGATCTCAAGTTCTCAGAGTCTGATAAGACTCTCAGGTCAGGGTCTGACCAGGTTACTTAACATCAGGGTCTAGATCATTTTATAAAATCAGAGTCTGAAATGGAGACTGGTCAGGGTCTGAGTTAGGGTCTGCTCAGAGTCTCAGGGTCTGCTCAAAGTCTGACTCCTACTCAGAGTCTGACTCGGGGTCTACTAATGAGCAGAGGCTGATCATTCAGGGTCTGATCAATGAATGATCTGCTTAGCTAGGGTCTGACTTTCTAGGTCTGACTCATGTCTTATTGTAGGGTCTGCCTAACTAAGGTCTGCCTCTGAGTTTGGTGCAAGAATGGGGCTGGTCAGGTTTGACATTCTAAGGGTTGACTAGAAACTTGATTCAGGGGATGTGTTTAGCCTCAATAGAGAGTGATCAGGGGCATATTTAAACCCAAGCTAGGGGCTGATCTTATGTTGATTTCGGGGTCAGATCAAAACCACTAAAAGGCTGATAACAAGGGGTTGTCAGAGGCTGATTTGAGGGTCTGCCATCATACTAAGCTTGGACTCAACATCAGGGTCTGTTTTCAAAGGTTCAAAAGTTTATTACCAATTCATCTTTCTCATCTCTTTAACTCTACTTCTCTCATACTACATACATTCCCAAACTATTAAGCATTAACAAAACTAAATCATGCATTCACAGCACTAATCTTACAAGTTACAATATGGTTCCATTTTCATGTTCTTCACACATATCCATCCTCAGTACTATATCTACACATGTTTATTTTCATCTCTACTAGCACACACACTTTCATGCCTTCATGCTTCAATCTATTATGTATTACACTCCTGAAATTACATCTACAGTCACCATATCATGTTTATATCAATTTACTCTTCATAATCATCAAATTATACTTCACTTTCCCACACATACAGAAATCAAAGATCCCAAAATTCCACAACAACAGCATAGCATATATTAAACCACATAAAACTTATTATCCATAACATAATTTCTTCGTGACACATTGTACTACTAAAATTACATAGAACCTTTTAATATTCATAAGGTAATCAATTTGTAATCCCATTACCCTGTCACTGTTTCTGCTTCTGGTATATATATATATATATATATATCTATACTATACTACTAATTACTATTCTGTTACTGCCAATGCTACCCCTACCCCAGCTGTTTCTGCTTCTGCTACCTTCACCACTATTACTACTCTGTTCTATCTCTCTACTACATCAGTCACCACTACCCCAATCTTACTCCCAGATTTCAAAAACACATAAATACATAAATGTTTTATTACTTTTTCTATTAAAAGCTCCAACTTAATTACCTAACAAACTTGTACCTTAACTCCAAAATTTCCCAAATCCTAGGGATTACTGTCAGTTCCTCCCCAAATTTAGGGTTTGTTACTCTGCCGATTTCTACTACCCTTTTTAATCAAATGAATTTCTTTCAACTTCAAAATTAAAACCAGATTTAAGTATTTGATTTACTTCTTATATTTATTTTGTTTTATCCAATTACTGAATCTTTTACCCAAACTAAATCCATCAAACAAGAGAGCTCAAGGATTTCATTGACATAGTGTACTTACCTCTTGTATTCAAGCTTCAAAACCGAATCATTCTTCCTTCTCGGTCTCTCACTCCCTCGATCTTCTCTGATTTCCCCCCCTTCTGTCTCTCGGTTCTTCTTCTTCTCATCTATTCTCCTCTTCTCGGCTTTTTCTCTCTATTCCCACTTCCCTCTTTTTCCTCTCTATTCTCGATTTTTTGCCCTTATTCTTTTCTGTTTTTCCTTCTTATGCCGTCTCTCTCTCTCTACCTTCAATTTCTTCTGATTTTTGTTTGCTGTGTGCGTGAGTGCTGTGACCGTGTGCGTGTGTAACGGCTGTGTGTGTATATTTGATGTGTGCGTGTGTGAGTAATATGTGTGTGTGTGTCACGTGTGGGTGTGTGTAGATTTATCTAGGATTTTCTATTTAATTTTACTAGTTTGTAATTATCAATCTCATCCCTCAATTTAGTTTTTATTATCCTATAATCAATTTCTTGATGAAAAATTCTCATATTCAATAATAATTGAACTCGCGTTCGGACTTGATGAGTGGTATTTATATCACTATTTCTCACTCATCTAATCTAATATTTTGTATAGTTTCTCGGGTTTTGTGAACGTTTTGATGTGTTTTGTTATTTTGCAGATAAATAAAGTTGGGAAAGCATTGGAAGCAATTTAGGGCCAAAATAAAGAAAAATGACAAAAATGGTAATTCAGTAATTTGGCCACGTCGCGACGCCAGGACCCTACGCGTCGCGACGCCTAAAGTGCGCCGGACATGCTAACGTGCGCCGAGGGACACGTGTCAGAATCTGAGAAATTGGACTTGCTAACGTGCGCCGACCTTGCTAACGTGCGTCGTGCCACACAGCATTTTATTTCATTTCATTCTAGGGAAGTGATGAAACACAATATCCACACTTAATAATTGATTTTCTTTTTATGGGAAATTCTTTAGATTGTTTAATGAGTCTTAAGCTTAATGCTTCTTGTTAACTGGCCATTAATAAGATTGATGGGGTAAACTTAAAATGAACTAGACATAGAGATTTTAGGTTTCAGCATTAGATTCAATAGCCCACGATCTTCATTGAGGATAGATAACCATTTAATAGATTTTCTTACAGGATAGACATATACCTGTCGGGCGAGGGTAGCCATAATTGGAACTTGGTCTTAATGAATCCAGGTAATTTGGTTGACATGGGAATATGGTTCAATTGAGTTATATTGGGTATTTGCGTCTGACCATCGGAAGAGGCTTTTGCATATTTTCGTGTTCCAGGTTAGCAAACTGATTTATTACACATATATAAGAGAATCAATTCATCTTTATAATAATATTGTGTGAAGTCACGACCCTAGATCCTTGAGTCTTTTAATTTATTTTCCTTAGTATTTTCTTTTAAGCCTGTTTTTATTTTATTTTGCAAAACCACATTCAACCAACCAAAAGCAATCAATTCCCTTCTCTCTATAATTAGATACATGTAAATAAATAGATTCAATATTATTAACAACAGTAGGAATTAAGTCATCGTGTGATCGATATTTTTATACTACTTGAACGATATGTGCGCCTGCGTTATATGTGTGCGTTTACGCCGGTCAAGTTTTTGGCGCCGTTGCCGGTGACTTATTTTTCTTGAGTTATTAATTTTGAAGCTATCTAATTTACTTGTATCTAATTTTCTTTATTTTATCAGTAATTTTTATTTCTTTATTTTGTTTTCAGGTGATTAAAAAATGGTACATTATTGGGAGATCGAGAAATCACGAGCTTTACTAGAAGAAGATACACCCCAAATCTAGGAGCAACTGTCCTGTTTTCTGAGGCCTGTTGTACAGCCCAACGACTATCACTGGATGCCAGAACCAAGCAATACTACATTTGCTCATCAGAATGAAATGGGGATATGTGTAATATGTGATGGTAACCACCCGAGCGATCAATGCATATACTTTTCAGAGTGGCAGAATTATCAGAATCATTCAAGGTACGAAGAACCATCATATTTTCCATCTTATCCACCATCTACCTACGATCTTCATCAACAATCAGAACCATCAGAAGAAGATCAGATGATTGACATGCTCAAAGATTGGTTTAAGAAACGAGACGAAGAGTTGGATACGATGCTTGAAACATACCAGAATCAACTCGAAAGTATTCAGAGACAATCAGAATTCATTCAGAGATTGACAGATCAGACGAGACAATTAACAGAAAATCATAACTACATACCTCAAGAACTAGTTTCAGATGACACTGATGAAGCCTTCGAGTACCAATCAGTTCACAATGACACTTCAACAGAGGAGGAGGCTGAGCAGTATCAACAACCAGAAGTATCAGTTCAGGAGCCCGAACCGGCAAAGTCTCGATTTGATTTTTATTATTCTGACTCTGACGAGGTTGAAGCTGATCTATTTGTACCAACTGCACCAACAACGGAGGATCAAACTTTCAATCCTCAAAATGAAGATCTTGGAGCATGCTTTACCATGATGTTTGATGAAGATTTACCTGAGCCATCCATTCCAGTCGTATCAGAGGATGAAGACCTAATGTCAGAAACATCTTTACATCATCAGGCAGATACTTATGGAGCATGCATTTCACAGATGACGGATGAAGAGTTGAATACGGATTTTTTAAAATTCATCTGTGAAGAAAATGTGGGGCAAGAAGCAGAGCAAATGGAGGAGCAAATGTTTGACTTTATTAAAAATACAGTGAATTCAGGCGAAACAACACTGTTTTGGGGAGTACAATTTAGAGATATCACTCAGAAGCTTGACAAAATGGAACTTCCATTCCAAGTCAAGCACCATACGAGACCTCCTGATTTTATTTCTTTCTTTTCAGGAACCACTGGATCAACAAAGAGCAAAAAGGTGGCACAAGCACTAAATGGGACAAAAAAATTTCTGCTACTTTACCGTTGGAAGAGACCATTCAAAAGCAACGCTCACGGGATTGTCTTTAATCGGACATCCAAAACGACATTGAAACCTCATTGACAGATAGAATTCAGTCACGTCTGGCTGAAGACGAAAAATTTAGCGCTAGCAGGGAGGCAACCCATGCACATTGTTGTAATTTCTATTTTCATATTTTGTATACATGTTGTAGAGTTTTTAATTTTGTGTGTTATTTTTGTAGAGAAAAGCACAAATGGAGCATTTTAAGACAGAAGGAATGATGTTTGGCAATCAGAAATAAGAGAGCTAATTCATTTGTGATGGCTAAGTAAAGAATGAATTCTTGAGACGCATCCTAATGAATTTATACCAAACGAGTGGCGTATTGCGTACACAATTCTGTTGCCTTAATTATTGCTTTGATTGCTTTTCTGTTGTAATTATCTTTATTTTCATAGACAGGATCCAGACTTTTTGACCTTTCACGATTCATTTTGTTGTTTAGCTAACAAGCTTCATTTGGAAGATACTAGTGCTTTTATTACTCACTTGTTTTAGGTACTATAAATTCAGCTCGTCATTGTACTTTGGAAAGCATCCTGATTTGAGAAAGAAATACATAAAAAAAAATGGAAGCCACTTCAAGAAGACGAGTTGAAAACATATGTGTGTTTTGCGATAGTAGTGTTGGTACTAAGCCACAATACGTAGAAGCAGCACAGGAATTGGGTCGAGTCTTAGCTGCAAGGAATATGCATTTAGTATATGGCAGAGGCAATCTTGGACTAATGGGGATCGTTTCAAAGGCCGTACAGGAAGGAGGCAGTCACGTTTTGGGAATCATCCCAAAACCCTTGGCAGATGAAAATCTTATTAGATCATCAAACGGAGAGGAACTGATCGTGCCAGGTATGTCTGAATGACTGGTAGAAATGATTAATCGTGCTGATGCTTTTATCGCTTTGCCAAGTGGCTTGGGTACATTAGAGGAAATTTTTATAGTGCTATCTTGGGCGAACCTGAACATACACCAGAAACCGCTTGGAATGTATAACATTGATGGATTTTATGATTTTCTTTGTGTGTTTCTTGATGATGCCCGGAGAAATGGGTTCGTGTCAAAACCTATAAAAGAACTCCTATTTACTGCCAGAACTGCTCCGGATCTAATAGACCAACTCATAGCCTATGAACCACAAATTGACCCTATCCTTTCAAAGATAAATTGGTCCGAGGACGATCGTGGTAAGAGGCGTCGGATTAATCTGGATCTTAACCTTTAATTTTTCGTAGATTTTCAGCTAACCAGGTACGACCTTCTTAACTCTCATTCTACTATTTAAGACATTGGGGACAATGTCTCATTTAGGTTTGGGGGAGGAAATTAGTTGATCAGTACCTTGTTTTTAGTTTTCGTGTTATTTTTATTTTTAGTCCAAAATTTTTCGAAAAATACAAAAAAATTGAAAAACTTTCAAAAAATTACAAAAATATTTTGCGTTTTTTGTGTTTTTATCTTGACTAAAAAGGTGAAATTGGTAAGAGATAGCTGAGTAAGGAGTTTCCACTCCTAACGTATCTCAACCTATTCGGAACAAGTTAATTTTTGTTTATTTTCGTTTTGAATTATTTAATTTGTAAATTCTCCATAAAATTGACTAAAATGGATCTTCTATGCTCAGTTCTTTGACAAGTATTATCAACATGCATAGAAACATACAGACATGAGCTAAAATTGAAAATTTTGTAATATTCAGTGCTCTAGTTTAATTGGAGGAAGCATCTCAAAAAGCATGGAGTAAAAAAAAAATCTAAGATCCGAGTTAATTAGTCTGTAGGGTTTTTTAACACCTAGTGCTCTAAAGCCACTGGTTTTGGGGTCACTGGCCCAAGCTCGCTACTGATGAGTGGTATTTATATCACTATTTCCCACTCATTTAATCTAATATTTTGTATAGTTTCTTGAGTTTTGTGAATGTTTTGATGTGTTTTGTGTTATTTTGTAGATAAATAAAGTTTCAGGACATTCTGGAGGTGATTTGGATTAAAACAGTGAAAATTGGCGAAAAATGGCATTTTGGTAATTTCCAGCGTCGCGCCGCCCAGCATGCGCCGAATCTGCTAAAGTGCGCCGGTCAACATGTCAGAATTTGAGAAGTTTGACTTTGCTAAAATGCGCCGTGCCACGTGTCACCATCACATCAAATCTGCTAACGTGCGCCGTGACACGTGTCACCATCATCATATGCTGCCGACACTCAGACTTGACATGTGTCGCCTCGTCATCAGCCACGTCAGCGGTCAACGAGTCAACTTTCCATGTGTCATGCCACATCATCGTCCACGTCAGCAGGTCAACCTAGTCAACTTGCCACGTCAGCCTCAGCCAATCACAACTTGACACGTGTCGCAATCGCTATTGTGCCGACAAGTGAACAGTCAGCCGCCACGCCACGTAATGCACGTCATCGCCACGTCGTCGCCGCGTCAGCATGACGTCATCAATGACGTCATAACAATAATTGAGAATTAGCCGCCTTGACACGTGTCGCGTGAACAGTCAGCCGCCTTGCTACGTGTCGCCTTCTCATTGTGCCACGTCGACAAATCCAGCGTCGCGACGCTGAGGACCTTGGCGTCGCGACGCGCGAACAGTGAAAAATTTTCCTATAAATATTGCGCGAATTTTCATTTTTCAGTTGTTATTCTCTCTCTTCAAATTCCGTGTAAAGAGAGTTTCTCTCTCTAAAAAATTTTAGTTTTTAATTTTTTACTTTTGTAATTTAATTTTAATTACTTTTTGTAATAATAATAGTTTACTTTTTTATTTTTTTTTACAGTTTTACTATTTACCATGATGAGGTAAATCCTCCAGCTAAGGTGAAAGGTAATTCTTTTACTGTTGCTCTTTAGTTTAATCTCCCTTAAAAATAATATATTTACTAATTAAAATACTGATTAATAAATGATACCGCCAGATTGGTCGGTTGGGAAATTTATTTAATCTGGTTTAAACCTGACTTAATCAAGGAAACCGCTATATTGGTCGGTTGGTATATTTATTTTCTGTTGGTTTGAACCTGATTAATCAATGATACCGCCAGATTGGTCGGTTAATAAATTTATTTTATCTGGTTTAAACCTGACTTAATCAAGGAAACCGCTATATTGGTCGGTTGGTATATTTATTTTGGTACCAGAACCTTTATGGCTGGATTATGGACAAATATTACCGCCTATATGGCTGGTTGGACTTAATTGGACTTAATCAGGATACCGCCAGATTGGTCGGTTGGTTAAATAATATCACAAGTTTATATATTATTTTATTGGGAGATTTCTAAATTAGTAATAGTAAAAGTAATTCCTTTTACCTTAGCATTTTATTTTATTGTATTTTTACTTTTCAGTATTTATTTTAACGCAATTACTTTTCAGCAGTTTATGTCTTTTATTTTCAAGTTTTTACCAGCCCTAGCTATGTGTAATAACTAAGTTAGTATCTAGGGTTGTGATGAAATTCAATGTCACGGGTTTATAAGGGTTAGATTATAATTTGGGTAATATAAAGATTTATTTATTGAGTCTTAATCTCAATGCTCTTTAATTAACAGGCCATTAATTAAATTGATTAGGTAAACTTAAAATGAACTAGACATAGGGATTTTAAGTTTAAGACCTTAGATTCAATAGCCCACGATCTTCCTTAAGGATAGATAACCCTTTCAATAGATTTCCTTACAGGATAGGAATATACCTGTCGGGCGGGGGTAGTCTTAATTGGAACTTAATCGTAATGAATCTAGGTAATTTGGTTGACATAGACATATGGTTCAATTGGATTATACTAGGTATTTGTAATTGACCATCGGAAGATGCTTTTACATACATTAGTGTTCCAGGTTAATAAATCAATAAATTACCCAATTATAATATACCACTTTATCTTTAATTAATATTGGAATAAATCACAACCCTAGATAGCTTTTAATATTGAATTTTCTTAAAATCTACTTTCAAACAATTTTATTTTATTGTCTTTAAATTTAGAATCGTCGCTATTTCAAATCAATTAAACAACCTGTTAGATACTAGTAATCATTTAACCTCATAAAATTAATAACTTAGGTATTAAGTCCTCGTGGGATCGATACTTTTTATACTACTTGAACGATACGTACGCTTGCGTTATACGTGTGTGTTTACGCCGGTCAAGTTTTTGGCGCCGTTGCCGGGGACTTATTTATCTTTTATTATTAGTTTAGGGGTTAGATACTTTTACTTGTATCTAATTTCTTTTTACTTATTGTTATTGTTTTCTTGTGTTTCAGGTTCTCAGAAACTTCATGAGACGAACCAGAAGCTTTGAACTACGACCGTTTGACCCAGAAATTGAAAGAACTATCAGACAGTTGAGAAGGGAAAGGCGAGAAGCCCAAGAAGCTTTAGTCAACATGGAACCTGAACCTTTGGAGGTTGCACCACCAATACCCATTCGAGACAGAACCATTCCGGTGGTTGACAGACTCATTTCATGTATTGTACTCCCTCCATTACCAGCAAATGCAGGTGACATCAAAACTTGCATTCAGATGATTCAGCAGTCAGTACAGTTTGGAGGAAATGCAACTGAAGATCCTAATGCCCACATCAGCAACTTCCTGGAAGTTTGCGGTACTTTCAATTACAACCGAGAAGCTGAAGAAGCAATGAGACTACGTGTTTTCCCATACTCTTTGAAGGACAGAGCTAAAGCCTGGCTACATTCATTACCAGCAGGTTCTATCACAACATGGAACATCTTAGCCACCAAATTTCTTGCAAAGTATTTTCCCCACCAGCCAGAACCGGAAAACTGAGGAATGACATCACATCCTTTGTGCAACAAGACTCAGAAACTCTCTACGAAGCTTGGGAAAGGTACAAAGATCTACTCCGGAAATGTCCACACCATGAAATTCCAAAATGGCTTCAAGTCCAAACATTTTACAATGGGCTTTCTGGAATAATGAGAACCACAATTGATGCTGCTGCTGGAGGAGCTTTAATGGCAAAAGGAAAGATCAAGCCTGGGAACTAATCGAAGAAATGGCCAACAACAACTCTTTGTGGCCAACTGAAAGAAGTTTGATTCAAAGAATTGCAGGAATATATGAGGTTGGAGCTAATACAGCAGTCAACACCAAGCTAGATCAGATATGCAAATTCATGGAGACTCTTACCACTGGATCCACAAGTTCACCATATGGAGGAGCACCAGAATCAAATCAACATGAAGAAACGGTGAATTATGTCAACAATTTCAACAGGCAGGGACAATCCATATTCCAACACCTACAACCCAGGGTGGAGGAATCATCCTAATTTTTCATGGAGCAACAATTCAGGCCAACAGCGGAACTATCCACCACCTGGATTCCAGCAACAGAATAAAGGCCAGGAGCAGACAAATGAACCAGTGATGGCAGAGTGTTAGCTCAATTAAAAAGATATGAAGCCATGATTCAGAGCCAATCAGCTTCCATCAAAGCACTGGAGAATCAAATCGGCCAACTGGCCAATGCTCAGAGTTACAGACCACCAGGTAATCTTCCCAGCAACACAGAACCAAATCCAAAGAACCGAGGGAAGGAGCAATGTCAAGCCATTACCTTAAGAGTGGTACTGAGATCAACAAAGATATTGGAGTCAAAACAGCTGCTGAGGAAGTTCCAAAAGATGCAGTTCCACAGATGGAAGAAAAAGAAGCAAAGGAAAAAGAAAAAGAACAGATCACTCCACCTCCACCATTTCCTCAGCGTCTTCAGAAAAACAAACTGGACAAACAGTTTGCTCGTTTCTTGGAGATTTTCAAAAAGCTGCACATTAACATACCATTTGCAGAAGCCTTGGAACAAATGCCCAGTTATGTCAAATTCATGAAAGACATCCTTTCACGAAAACGGAGATTGGGAGATTACGAGACAGTAGCTTTGACAGAAGAATGCAGCGCCATCATTCAGAGGAAGCTTCCCCCGAAGTTGAAAGATCCTGGCAGTTTCACAGTTCCATGCACCATTGGAGAACATTACATCGGTAAGGCTTTATGTGATTTAGGTGCCAGTGTTAATTTAATGCCTTTTTCTATTTACAGGAAACTGCAAATTGGAGAAGCAATGCCTACCTCAATATCTTTGCAACTTGCTGATCGATCACTCGCATTTCCGAGAGGAGTCGTTGAAAATGTGCTGGTCAAAGTTGACAAACTCATCCTTCCAGCAGACTTCATCATCCTTGACATGGAAGAAGACAAAGAAATACCTATCATTCTTGGGAGACCATTTTTGGCTACAGGTAAAACTGTAATTGATGTGCAAAAAGGAGAACTAACCATGAAAGTGCAGGACCAAGAAGTGACCTTTAATGTTTTCAAAGCTATGAAATTTCCAAGCGATGAAAAGGAAGAAGAAGAATGCTTCAGAATTGATGTTGTTGATAATTGTTCAGAATACTGAGTCAAATCCCACAGATACACTTGAAGCTTGCATCACCAATATGACTGACAGCGAGCTAGATACTGAAATCCTGGAATGTATCAGCTACCTTGACAAACCATTCCGATTCAAAGCAACACCACCAGTTGAAAGCTTGGAACTGCCAAAGAAAGATCGAATCAAAACTTCGATTGAAGAACCACCACAGCTGGAACTAAAGTTACTACTTCCGAACCATCTCAGGTATGCATTTCTTGGAAACTCTTCTGATTTACCTGTTATTATTTCTTCTTCACTAACATTGGAGCAGGAAGAAAACTACTAAGAGTTTTACGAGAGCACAAAAAAGCCATTGGCTGGACTATAGCAGACATTCGAGGCATTAGTCCATCATTTTGCATGCACAAAATCTGATGAATGATGAATACAAACCTACAGTGGAGCATCAACGGAGACTCAATCCAATCATGAAGGAAGTTGTGAAGAAAGAAATCATCAAATGGTTGGATGCTGGCATCATTTACCCCATTTCAGATAGCATTTGGGTAAGTCCTATGCAGTGTGTACCAAAGAAAGGAGGAATTACTGTGGTTACCAATGAAAAGAACGAATTGATTCCGACAAGAACAGTGACTGGATGGAGAGTATGTATGGATTACAGGAAATTGAACAAAGCCACGAAAAAGACCATTTTCCGCTACCATTTATTGACCAGATGTTAGACAGGTTGGCAGGACATGAGTTCTATTGCTTTCTGGACGGATATTCAGGGTACAATCAGATTGCCATCACACCAGAAGACCAGGAGAAAACTACATTTACATGTCCCTATGGTACTTTTGCTTTCCGCAGGATGCCATTTGGATTATGTAATGCCCCTGCACCACATTTCAGCGTTGTATGATGGCCATTTTCTCAGACATGCTGGAGCAGAGTATGAAGTTTTTATGGATGATTTTTCTGTGTTTGGAGATTCTTTTGACCATTGTTTGCAAAATTTGGAACAGGTATTACAAAGGTGCGAAGATACAAACCTGGTACTCAATTGGGAGAAATGTCATTCATGGTGCAGGAAGGCATTGTTCTTGGACACCGGATATCACAAAAGGGATTGAGGTAGACAAAGCAAAGATAGAGACAATTGAAAAACTCCTCCACCAACATCAGTTAAAGGTATTCGAAGTTTTCTTGGACATGCAGGTTTTTACAGGAGATTTATCAAAGACTTTTCCAAGATTGCAAAACCTCTTTGTAATCTTCTGGAGAAAGATGTGCCTTTCAACTTCACCACAGAATGCCAGAAAGCCTTTGAAATCTTAAAACAGAAGCTGATTTCTGCCCCCATCATTGTAGCACCAGACTGGACCCTTCCATTCGAGGTAATGTGTGATGCTAGTGATTTTGCTGTAGGTGCAGTTTTGGGACAACGCAAAGCAAAGATTTTCCACACCATTTACTACTCCAGCAGAACTCTGAATGAAGCTCAACTCAACTACACAACCACTGAAAAGGAGTTGCTCGCAGTTGTGTACGCTTTTGACAAATTCCGCTCTTATCTGTTGGGTCCCAAAGTGGTGGTTTACACAGATCATTCAGCAATCAAATATCTGATCAAAAGAAAGATGCCAAACCCAGATTGATCCGTTGGATACTTCTTCTGCAAGAATTCGACGTGGAGATTCGAGACAGGAAAGGAACAGAGAATCAGGTGGCAGATCATCTATCGAGGCTCGAGAATGGAGAAACAGCTGACAAAGATCCTTCAATCAAAGAAACTTTTCCAGATGAACAATTGTTTTCCATAAATCAACAGGAAGTCCCTTGGTATGCTGACTATGTCAATTATATTGTGACAGGAAAATGGCCGTTGGAATGGACAACTCAGCAACGGAAAAAGTTCTTCAAAGAAGTCAAACATTATGTCTGGGATGAACCGTACCTGTTCAAACGGTGTGCTGATCAACTACTGAGACGATGTGTTCCACAGGAGGAAATCAACAGTGTTTTGCAACACTGTCATTCATCACCATACGGCGGACACTTCAGCGGAAACAAAACTGCAGCCAAAGTCCTTCAATCAGGTTTATTCTGGCCCACACTTTTTAAAGATGCTTATCTTTTTGCTTTTCAATGTGACAGGTGCCAGAGAACGGGGAATATTTCTAGGAGAAACGAAGGACCATTGCAAAACATTCTAGAAGTGGAAATATTTGATGTATGGGGTATTGATTTCATGGGACCCTTTGTTCCATCATTTGGAAACTTGTACATCCTGGTTGCTGTAGACTACGTCTCCAAATGGGTCGAAGCAATTGCACTGCCATCCAATGATTCAAAAGTTGTGATCAAATTCCTGAAAAAGAACATTTTCACACTCGATTCGGAACACCTCGGGCAATTATCAGCGATGGTGGCTCACATTTCTGCAACAAATACTTCGATGCACTCCTATCCAAATACGGAGTAACACACAAAGTCGCCACAGCTTACCATCCACAGTCAAATGGACAGGTTGAGGTTTCAAACAGGGAAATCAAAAGAATCCTAGAAAGAACCGTTGGATCAACAAGGAGGGACTGGTCAACAAAACTAGATGATGCATTATGGGCCTACAGGACAACTTACAAGACACCCATTGGTATATCACCATATCGATTAGTGTTTGGGAAAGCGTGCCATCTACCAGTTGAGCTTGAACACAAGACGTACTGGGCACTGAAGAAGTTGAATTTTGACTCACAAGCTGCAGGAGAGAAAAGACTTCACCAACTCAACGAATTGGAGGAATTTCGCCTACAGGCTTATGACAATGCCAAATTATACAAGGAAAAGACAAAGAAATGGCATGACCGAAAAATAGTGCACAGACAGTTGGAACCAAGACAGCAGGTGTTGTTGTACAACTCGAGGTTGAAACTTTTCCCTGGAAAGTTGAAATCTAGGTGGTCTGGACCATTTGTGATCACTCAGGTTTTACCATATGGAGCTGTTGAGTTACTGGATCCCAATACCAACAACACATTCAAAGTTAACAGTCAGCGTGTCAAGCACTACTGGGGAGAATCATTTGGGCGACAAAAAGAAAGTGTCACACTTTCAGATCCAGCATAAACGTTCGAGAAGTAACGTCTAGCTGACGACTTAAAACTTAGCGCTCGCAGGGAGGCAACCCATGCAATTTTTGTATATATTGTGATTTGGTGTGATTTAATTTTGTGTGTTTAGTTTTTGCAGATTAAATCATTTCAAGATGGAAGAAGCTCTCGCAAATCTTCACAAGCAATTTCCTTCTCTCCCACAAAAATCTCTATTGAAAGTTTACAAAACTCGCTTGGAACGAATGAGACTACTGACGATCCATGGTGTGCCCAATGATATTCGTTGGGTAATTGAAGCACGAGTTCGATTGGCAGGTGAGTCTTCTGAATCTTTTATTTCACATCTGCCTGGTTTTGGAAGAAGCACCTATGCAAGAAAGAAGAGCTAAACAAATGGGTGTTTGTTACAAATGTGCACGATGGAATTGCAATACTCGTTGTCGTTCTTTAGGAATGGTGTCTATTAATCGCGAAGACAAAATTGAATTCATTAGGGATGGCTTGAGTAAGGAGTCTTTAGATGATATATCTTCGACTCTTGAGACGCATCCCAGTGGACATGTTCACATAGCCTTTCGCAAATTACATACACAATTTCAAAAAGAAAGACAACAGTTAAGTCTCGGGAATCTGACTCAAAAAGACCATGTTTGCCAATTTATAAGAAAATTGGATGGGAAGCTTGTCCCTGACGCATAGACGTCAATCAAGCTTGTTATTTTTGTAAATATTATATCTCTTTATCTTTTCCTAATAATTGTGATTTGTTTTGTTGTTTTCCTTTATTTTCTCCGATAAGATCCAGATCTTGTTGACTATCACGATCTATTTTACTATTTCGCTATAATCGTCATTTGGAGATACTTGTGCTATTTTTACTCACCCTTTTTCAAGTATTATAAATTCAACTCATCATTGCATTTTTGAAGATATCCAGAGTAAAACATGGAAGCCACTTCAAGAAGACGAGTTGAAAATATTTGTGTGTTTTGCGGTAGTACTGTTGGTACTAAACCACAATACATAGAAGCAGCACATGAATTGGGTCGAGTCTTAGCCGCAAGGAATATACACTTAATATATGGCGGAGGCAATCTTGGACTAATGGGGATCATTTCAAAGGCCGTACAGGAAGGAGGCAGTCACGTTTTGGGAATCATCCCAAAACCCTTGGCAGATGAAAATCTTATTAGAAGATGCTTTTCATACATTAGTGTTCCAGGTTAATAAATCAATAAATTACCCAATTATATATAACCACTTTATCTTTAATTAATATTGGAATAAATCACAACCCTAGATAGCTTTTAATATTGAATTTTCTTAAAATCTACTTTCCAACATTTTATTTTATTGTCTTTAAATTTAGAATCGTCGCTATTTCAAATCAATTAAACAACCTGTTAGATACTAGTAATCATTTAACCTCATAAAATTAATAACTTAGGTATTAAGTCCTCGTGGAATCGATACTTTTTATACTACTTGAACGATACGTACGCTTGCGTTATACGTTGTGGTTTACGCCGGTCAGCTACATGGATCAAAGATGCTGCAAATATATATATATCTGAAGTCTGAGTAATTAAGTCTGTAGGGGTGTCTTAACACCTGGTGCCCTAAGCCAACAGGTTTGGGAGCCACCGGCCCAAAGCTCGTTACATAGATGGAAGATATTGTATATAAATAAAAAAAAATCAAAGAAAAATCAGAAAATTATTCCATTGCTACAAAAATGTGTGAAATCTGATAGAACTTTAGGACAAAAATATTACTCTCTTATCAACTGCACTTATGACTGTTGTGGGAAAAAATGAGTTGTTTAATATTTTGTTGGCTGTGTATATGGAGAATGGTAAAAATAATCGGAGAATTTACTTATTCGGTAATTTAGAAAGAAATAAAACAACTAGTAACTTGGAGTAGAAGTTTCACCTGATTAGTCACTAACATCTTTATTCTCTTTTCGCTTGTCTTTTTTCTTTTGTGTGCATTAGTTTTACTACATTTTTACTTTTGTAAAATGTTTTTGGGTACCATTACAGTAAACCTTCACGAGACTACAACTCGTCTACTAGGGACACCTATTGGTTTAAAGGCTTGTTGCATACGCTAAATGCAACCGTGATCCCTACGAAAGTGGCTTAGTTAATTTTATTTTTGTTAATTTATTTTGTTTTTTGCTCGAGGACTAGCAAAATGTTAGGTTTGGGGGTGTGATGAGTGGTATTTATATCACTATTTCCCACTCATCTAACATAATATTTTGTATAGTTTCTCGGGTTTTGTGAACGTTCTGATGTGTTTTGTGTTATTTTGCAGATAAATAAAGTTGGGAAAGCATTGGAAGCAATTTGGGGCCAAAATAGAGAAAAATGACAAAAAGGGTAATTCAGTAATTTGGCCGCGTCGCGACGCCAGGACCCTATGCGTCGTGATGCCTAAAGTGCACCGGACATGCTAACGTGCGCCAAGGGACACGTGTCTGAATATGAGAAATTGGACTTGCTAACATGCGCCGACCTTGCTAACGTGCGCCGTGCCACGTGTCATCATCACAGAAGATCTGCTAAAATGCACTGGCTGCCACGTGTCGAAATCTCATTGGACCAAAGCAAGCGATTGCCACGTGTCAATCTCTCATTGGACCGAATATTGGACAAATCACATGTTGCCACGTGTCGAACTCTCATTTGACCGATCCTAAGCGCGTGCCACGTGTCAACTTTTCATTGGACCGATAGCTCAGCCAATCACCGTGCGCCACATGTCGTCTTCTCATTGCACCACCTTCACCCCGTGACACGTGTCATCACCAAATTCTGCCGATAGATCACGCGTGGTCAACCCATGTGGACCGAAAACGCGTGCCAGCGTCGCTACGTTGGGACCTTTGGCGTCGCGATGCTGGATCCAGAAAATGCCTATAAATTCAGCTCCTCTTCACTTCATTTGGTGTGCTTTCCATGGGAGCTTTTCCCTATTTTTAGAGGATTGCATCTAGTTTTGTATATATAAATAATATTTTTAATTATGTATTTTAATTTTCAGTAATAGTAATAATAGTTCTTCTTCTTCTCTTTTCTTTTATGTTTAGTAGTTAATTTTCCGCTGGGGTAAAAAGTGAAACCTTTAATATAATTATCTAGGTAAATCTCACTTAATTATAATTTATAAATTATAATTTAACCGGATTAATTAATGTCAGACTTTATTACCGCCTATATGGTCGAGTTAAAAATAAATTACTTTACCGCATATATGGCTGGTCTTTATGTAACAGATAATTACCGCCTATATAGCTGGTGTAATTGGACTAAATGGATTACCGCCTATATGGCTGGTTTTAAATGTTTAACATTATTAATTCCTGAGAAAGCAAAACATAAAATAATTTATATTTTATAATAAGTGAGATTCCTAGATAAGAAATATTAAATGTGGATCCTCTAACCCCCAGCATTTTATTTTATTCTAGGGAAGTGATGAAACACAATATCCACACTTAATAATTGATTTTCTTTTTATGGGTAATTCTTTAGATTGTTTATTGAGTCTTAACTTAATGCTTCTTGTTAACTGGCCATTAATAAGATTGATGGGGTAAACTTAAAATGAACTAGACATAGAGATTTTAGGTTTCAGCCTTAGATTCAATAGCCCACGATCTTTCTTGACGATAGATAACCCTTTAATAGATTTTCTTTACAGGATAGACATATACCTGTTGGGCGGGGGTAGCCATAATTGGAACTTGGTCTAAATGAATCCAGGTAATTTGGTTGACATAGGAATATGGTTCAATTGAGTTATATTGGGTATTTGCTTCTGACCATCGGAAGAGGCTTTTGCATATTTTTGTGTTCCAGGTTAGCAAACTGATTTATTACACATAGATAAGAGAATCAATTCATATTTATAATAATATTGTGTGAAGTTACGACCCTAGATCCTTGAGTCTTTTCTTTTATTTTCCTTAGTATTTTCTTTTGAGCCTGTTTTTATTTTATTTTGCAAAACCACATTCAACCAACCAAAAGCAATCAATTCCCTTCTCCCTATAATTAGATACCTGTAAATAAATAGATTCAATAATTAATAACAACAGTAGGAATTAAGTCCTCGTGGGATTGATATTTTTATACTACTTGAATGATACGTGCGCTTGCGTTATACGTGTGTGTTTACGCCGGTCAGGACTCGGCCTCACGTACAAAAAATAAAACTTACGCGATCTCGCTAAAATATCCCAGGTCATTACAAAATGCATATTAATCTCAGATGTCAAGTTATTGTAAGGCAATCGGAATTGAAGGAAGTTTGCATCGAATCGAAGAATGCTTGTTTCAAATTGAAGGAAATTTGTTTGATTTATCGATTGATGATATTTCAAAGATGTTTATTGTGATACAATTATAAATATGTCCATGTATGTTTCACGTGATTGAAAGGAATTCGATGTTAAACGATATACTCTATGATATTCGAGTATTGCTTTGTATGCTTTGGATGTTTAGCAATTAGGTTTGCACATATGTAGATATGTAAATATGAGAATTTGGCATGTGTAAGGAATAAATGATAAAAAAATAAAGTTTAAAATTTTAAACTAGTAATAACTTGGTAATCTTGAAAAACAACTGATGTGTTTGATTTGTATGTTATGTTTGTAGTACAAACATGGTTACTTACTGAGATTTATAATTCACATCAACCACCAGTTTGCTTGTTTTGCAGGTTGGCTTCCAGATTGGTCAACCACGACAGCTTTGGAAGTCATGCCCGAGACGCAAATCACCCAAGTGGCAGTCACCCTCACAAATTTCCTGGGAAAAGTTTTAGAGGTTTAGGATTTGTGATTAATATGTTATTTATCGTGCTGAGCACGCTGTTTGTATATATTAAGTAAATGTTTTGATTGCTTATGATATTATGGACACATAGCCCTTGAGTGTTGATAGTGATGTGGCCATAGAGCCCTTAGGTGTTGATTTTGATGTGTTTTGTGTGGATCTGAGATCCTTTTGATATATGATGTCTATTTTAGTTTCATTTTGATGCTGGGCTGTGATCCAGGTTGTCCAGTTTTAGGACACATCATGCCTGATTTTCTTGTAATTTGGAGGCTTATGGAGATGAGTTAATCATGTCTCTTGCCAGTAGCATCCTTCCTCCGGCAGGGTGTTATAGGATCTCATAGCCCCAACATTTTTAATTTATTATTGTAGACGCTGGTTTTCGCCCGAGGTCCACAATTGAGATTTTCGAAGATGGAGAGCATTAGCGATCCTGCAAAATAAAATGGTAGGGTGAGCGTGGAGGGTCTACCCACCGTGTGGTGGGTGCCGTAGGCACTCCGACGCCCAAGTCAGTAGTGGAAATGAGCTAATAATGTCATAGGAGGAGGATTGGCAAGGTCAGAGATTACCTTAATACCCGTAGGCTGCCGTGAGAGCGATAGATAGGAGATACTGGGAGCTATGGAGAGAATATTGTTGAGCTATCAGGGTTGTGACCCCCCTTTTACTCGTAGACTTCTTTTCTTTATATACACACCCTCTGAAGGCATGTGTATTTACTGCACTTGATTGTTTGTCCGTTGGGTGTTGGTAACGACTGTTTTTATGAGGGGTAATTATGTTTGCCCGTTGGAGGCTAGAAACGGCTAGGTCATTTTATGTATCTGAGTGTTACATGGGTTGACGTATGGATGGTCCTTGGATTTGTACTGAGTATGAGCCTGCGAATCTTTGGGCCAATATACACTAAATCCGGGCTTCCTAAGAGAGTGAATTTGTGATGGCAACTTGGACTTGGATCCATGCTGGGGGTTTTTGGGGTGCATTTAATATTGGGCCCGAAGTAAAAGGTCGAAATTTCCATTGGACCAAATTTGGCCCGTACAGTTTGTCCCATACTCTCCAAGTTAAGGTCATTGGCTTGGAGAGTACTTGACGCTTGTGTCGTCTAGGGTGAGACCTTAGGATGTAGGTGTACTCGAGTGTTGATGCTTGCCTATTGATTGAACCAAATGAATGTCAAGTTATGAGCTTGACTCTAATGGTTCATTGTGGATGTGTTCAGTCATTTGAACGAGATTAGGTCAGGATCGTGAACTTGACTCTACAAGAATTATTGGAGAAGTACCCAATCGACCGAACCAGATGATGGTCAAAATAATGAACTTGACTTTATTAGAGCCATCGGGGAAGTACCTAGTCGATTGATACGGACGAAGGTCAGAATATAAGTCATACGACATGTGTAGTCCATGTCTATCACTTGACTCGACATGAGTCCATGGGGATGTCCCCGGTCGGCTGAACCAAGAAAAATTCAGGATATACGACATGTGTAATCCATTTCTACAACTTGACTTGACATGAGTCCGTGGGGGATGTCCCTAGTCGACTGGACTTGATGAGGCCAGGAAGACATTCACTCGTTCGGTATCGAAGAGGGACCAAATCGAGGCTACATGTCAAGTGGACCAGAGGAAAGTCCATGAACTGAACTTGACTCCATCACGAGCCAATTGGAGAGTGTTCCCGTCGACTGGACTTGATGAGGCCAGGAAGACATTCACTCGTTTCATATCGAAGAGGGACCAAACCAAGGCTACATGTCATGTAGACCAGAGGAAGGTCTATGAAATGTACTTGATGTAGGGGTTGGTGCTCAGAGCGCCAATTCCCGGTTGTATTTTGTTAAATACTTCTGTAAAATATTATTATTAGTAATAATATATGCAGTTTCTATAATATAATCTATTCTTTTGTATGGTAAAGACGTAATGACCCTAGAATGATTAGTCATGATACAGTTGCAAAAGCGTCGCAACGGACATTGAGATGTATCATGACATTGTCATTCTCAGACAGTTCCTGGTCAAGGTTTACACTACTTGGTCAGTACAGTAAACCCGTTGAGACCGGTACATATCGTATACTGGAATATATGATTCCAATGGTTTCTCAATGAACCATTAGTCTTGGAGACTAGTATAGACGTGTAGGTGTTTATAGCGGATAAACACTGAACGACTCACCGAAGATTCTTAATGGATGGTACACCCAGAGTCAATAAGAATCTTCTTGGGTTGAGTAGCACTTGTGATTCTTAGACTTGAGATGCCATTCTGGGCACATGAGACATCTTCTACACTTAGATGGCAGCACGTCACCGATCTATTTAGATCAGACCTCCCCTGTTCGTTGGGTGTAGACAGATCCTCAGGGTGTCCTATGTGTGTCAAGATAGGATCCGTCAGTTCTGTGTACCAGAGCATAGGTAGTCCATATGATTAGCAATCAGATAAAACCATGGGCCCGTGGTAAGTTTAGAAGCTAGTTCTAAACATTCTTTTTGAGATTGCTAATAGAATAAGTCGACTGGATAGTCCCGATAGAGATTTGACGTTTACATCTATATCTTTGGGATTTATCCGGATACCTGTGACGGAGGAATTATACATTTGCGATTACCTCGACCTGTATGGTTTAGCGAGATTATCCGTGATCGTCATAATCTACGGGTGGATAGATTATGGACACGAAATTAGATTTCGTGACGGATATACCTGAACCTAGAGAGTCTCAATAATGAAACATACTCGTAGAGCACTAGAGCAACATTAATAAATAATATTGATTATTTATAAAGTCGTTTAATGGTTAAACGCAAGATACATGCTAAAGAGACTAGATAGTCATTTGCTTAATTATTGTGTATTTACATTTAATACTTGATTAATTTAAATACACATTAATTAACAGTCAAAATGAGTTTTTTGACTTTTATCCTAAATGAATATATGTTTTTAATATTTAATGTAAATATTATACATATATTTAATATATTTGTATTTGATTAATTAATTGATTATTTAATTGTTAAATGATTAAATTAATTAAAATATAAATATCTTATGTTAGGATAATTAAAGTTAATGATGATAGTTGTATTTGTTGACCAAATAAATATCCATAAAGTTATTAGATATTTATAAAGTTGACTAAATGCATTTGAAATGAAATTGAAATGAAAATTTGGTGTATATGCTTGTGTATAATTTCGGCCAAGGCATTCTTTCACAAGTATATATTGTTTTCATTTGCTTTTCATTTTAGTTTTAACCTAATACACATTTCACAAAAGAAAAACTCCATTGAAGAAAGCTTAAAGAATCTTTGAGAAAGAAAGAAAAATCCAAGAAAGCTTGATTTTAGTAAGTTTTCTCCAACTTACTATTAGTAGGGAAATTGTTCCTTAGGATCTAGGCTTTCATATTTGATATCCTTAGGTTATTTCTTTCTTTGTTCTTTGTGGTTTTTTGTTGATGGAAAACTTTGGTGAAATTGTAAAGCATGTATGATGAAGAAAGAATGTAACTAGTGTAGTTATATGTATTCTTTTAAGGTTTATGAAACCATGTTGCTATTCTAGAGTTGTTGACCCACTCTTAAATGACCTAGATTTGATCTTGAGTTGTTTCATTGTGTTGAGACTTGAATTAGTTGAAAGATTGATGATTGAAACATTTGATTTAATGTAAATGGCCTAATTTGCCCATTTATGGAATTGAAAAATTAGGGTTTATAACCTATTCCAAATTTGGGGTTTTCATATATGTTGAGCATTTGGGTGTGTATATGATGCATGCAAAGTTTCATGTTGATTGGATTTCATTAATGAGTTTTGAAGCATGAAATGACCAAATGGTCAATAATGGAACCAAGTGAGGCTCACGGCCTTGTGTGAGGAAATTGGGGATTTTGGTTTGCTTTGGTGTTTTGATGTTTTGAACATCATAAGTTCATCTTAGAAATGATTTAGAATCATTCAAAATTGATTGGATCAATTTCGGACTAAAACGGACAAAAATACAAAGCAAGGGTATTTCGGTAAATTCACTTAAAATGTGTTTTTATTGAATTTATTTTCATAATTTGATTATTGGAATATTAAATAAATATGTTTATTTAATTATTCCGAGAAAAAGTTTTGAAATCTGAAAATCGGATTTTCACCGCTTCCGCTGCGTTACCGGACTCACCCCCTAAATAACCCCTTCAAAATGGTATCAGAGCGAGTCTGATTCTAGGCCACTTAAAATGCTTAACCTACATTGAATCAATGTTTAATCATGTTTTCTTGACTTTATGCATGCTTATTAGGATCTAAACTGGTTAGATTTAGGGTGTATGACACTTAGCGGAAAATCCCTAATAATAAGGTTTTAATGTAATTATGTATTTGATGCATATTATATGGTCCGTCTTGTCAATACGGTTTATGAATACTTCTTTGTGACTACATCCGAGACCGTGCCTCTGCGGTGAGGGTGTAGCCGATAAAGATTATTTATACCGGATGTATACAGATACTAGATAAATTCAAGCGAAAGCGGAATTCTGAACGTGCCCTACCTGTCAGGATTACGTAAGTAACTTGAGTTTATCATTGGCGAGTTTAACCTTGGTACGTCTCTTGTGGGCCTGCCTTCGCAGCGACAACGAGAAACGGCCAGGACCGGGTACTTAGGAGTCATTAGTGAATGATTGACAAATGAGTTGTCTACCTGATGAATATACGTAGGCGAGACCGTGCCTCTGCTGTGAACCGAAATATATTCACGGGATCCACTTTTCACTATTATATTTAATTTAATTATTAAATATTTGTATTCTGTTTTGGGATTACAGTATTGCATGATTTAGTGGGAGGGGCATATTAGATTAAAAATCCATGATCTAGTTTATGCTTTTGATATTATATGAAACTGCTTTATTTCTGCTAACCGTTTTTCGTGATCTATATGATAGATTGCGATGGCGGGTCAATCCACAAACCAGTTTGCGCGTATGTTAGATGCGAACAAACTGAAAGGCGCTGAGAACTTTGCAGACTGGGAATTGGATTTGAGGATTGTCCTCGATTCCGAAAAGTTGGGTTATGTTCTTGAGGGTCCTTTACCCCTTTGCAGTGGGTGAGGAGCTTCGGAGGAGAAACCCAAGTTTTTGAAGCTTGGAAGAATGATGATTTAAGGGTTAAATCATACATTCTTAGTTCGCTCTCTCCGAAACTCAAGCAACAATACTATGGAACATCATTCCTATAGTATGATAACGCGATTAAGACAATCGTTCGAGAACCAGGAACAGGTTATTGTTCACAAGGTCGCCATGGAACTGTTCCATGCGCGTCTGGATGAGGGGCAAAGTGTAGCCCACATGTTCTTCAAATGATCGATTTGATCGATCAATTGAGGCAACATAATCTCATCCTGAATGACATTCTCGGTAGGAGTGTCATTCTTAGTTCTCTGCCAGCTTCATTCCGCAAGTTTGTGATGTACTCAACATGCACGGGACAGTCTGCACCTACCAGGAGCTACATAGGATGTTTGCTCACGGCAGAAGAGGATCTGAAGAAGGGAGTACCGACTCGCCCACCTAGATCTACTTCTCTTTTTCTTTCGGCTTCTTCCCAAGGATGGTCCAAGGGAAAGAAGAAAAGAAGAAGAAGAAGGCCTTCGGTCCTCCACAGCAGGCGAAGATAGCCAAGCCCAAAGGGCTTCTGAAGACAAATCCACACCACTGCGGCAAGGTCGGGCACTGGAAGAGAAACTGTCCAGACTACATTGCTCAGATCAGGAGAGAAGAGCATCTACATCAGGTACTTTTATTTTTCCAGTTATTGATTTATTTTGGCTTGTGAAGCAGTTACATCCAGCTGGATTTTAGATTCTGCTTGTCCCATTCACATTTGCAATTCGTTGCAGGTGCTGAAGGAAAGTAGGAGGCTGAAGCCAGGGGAGATGCAGTTGCGGTTCGGGAGTGGAGACTCTTTGGATACAGTTGCAGTGGGAGTATGCGAGATCTCATTGCCGAATGGGACACTTTTGCTTAATGACTGTCATTTTGTACCAGGATGTGTCGCTAATATTATATCACTTTTTGTACTTGATACAAAAGGCTTTTGTATGAATATTAGAATAGTTATTTGTATTTATATGATAGAATAATATTCAGATCCT